>CM056994.1:55012960-55090365 GCA_029891345.1 Dryococelus australis
CATGACTGCCACTAAAACGTAATTGCGCATTTTTTTTTATCGAGAGTATATTTCGAAAAGCCTAAGCGAGGAACCGAGCGATGTGTCTCAGTGGTAACACACTGGACTCGTATTCGGGAGGGCACGGGTTCGATTCCCTCCACGCGGATGCCGGGATGGCTCCTTACAACAAGCCATGACTGACTCCTTCCTGGCTTCCGCCTCTCTTAGCAAACTTGCTCCGTCTCGAATGACCTCGCTTTCGAAGAGATGCTACGACCTACCCGCCTATGGGCTGTTCACGATATAGTCAGAACTTATTGAATAAACCTTTGAAAAAATTCACTGTTCACAACTTCGGGGATATATATATATATATATATATATATATATATATATATATATATATATATATATATATATATATATATATATATTGATAAACAGGCGCTGAGTTAAGTTGACAGCGGATTAAGTAAAATGGTTCCTATACTTGCCATTTTGTTGCGAGTTTAATTTCCATATATATGGGAACTTGATGTATTTTATTACTTTGTACGTAGTAGATTACGAAATGGCGTATTTGCGACACATTTGGGTTTCTGATAATTTCGCATTTTTATTTGATTGACAGATGACTAAAATCACTTTTGAAATGAGCCCAGTAAAGTTGGTAACGATGGATGGGAAGTAGTTCCATATCTTAACGTCGAATAAAAAGTGTTAGGTAACCATTTGTGATAACTTAAATTATTTCGTTCATTCTCTGTTATTGTTTAATGCATCGAAGTGTAAAAATGGGTGGATTTGTAAAATAGTCACCTTTTTAAAATCTTCACAGTTTTACTTGACTGACGCACGAATAAAGTGACGAGGCCCATAGCAATGTAAATTTTTCATAACGCGGCGGAATACACAACTTGCATACAAGTACATCTTAAGCAGGGCTTTCAAAAGTGCTCATTTTACCATTAACAGCCTATAATTACAATTACTTAATTCACTTTCTGCTTTTTTTTAGTGAATCAGAGTAAATAGGACTAGATTTGTAAATTATATACTTTTCTTATAATTTCAAAGTTTTACTTGGCTGACGCATGAATAAAGTGTTGAGGCCCTTGGCGATGTTAATTTTATATAAGGCGGAAGAAAACGCAACGTGCGTACAAGTGAATATTAAGTAGGGCTTTAAGAAGTGTTAATTTTAGCGTGAACAGCCGATAATGTGAGTGGTCTTATTGCAATGTAAATTCAATATGTCGAGAGGACACAAAGTGAAGAAGTTATGTCTAGCAAGACTTGCAAAAGCGCTAGATGAAACACGGAAGAAACGAGAGACTTAAGCACGACGTCTTGGTTCAGAAACTAAGTGGTGGATAACACGAGCCCCGGCCTGCACTGACGGAAGCACGGTGAGGGGAGGGAAGAGAGAGGCGATGCCATCGGCGCCTGTGGTGAAGGACGCGAGGCGCCAGCTGTCCCCCCGCAGACCAGTAACTCAGACCCAATTAGCGTCCTGGATTGGTGCGAAGGGCGGCCCGGTAGTCCGCTCGCTCCTTGTCCAGGGCTGGCCACGCTTGCCGCACTCTCCCACTCAATTAGGTCCTTCGTCCTATCTCCGGGCGCTGCCCAGAGCACACCAGCGATTTTGACTGCTATACATTATGTTCCAAGTGTCTTCACATTTTTTGAATCAAACCTTTGGAAACTCACCCCATGTAGGAAGTGCTTATTTATTTATTTCGACTTTATTCACAATGGCGAAGTTAAGGCTTCACTCCCTTCTCTCACACTTAAACAGTTATAACATATTGCACACATACGCAAACATAAAAAACATGAAAAAATACTTAGCGTACATTAACAAGAGGCGAAACAGAAATATGATGGTTCAAATAGTATTAAATCTGAAAATGATCAGTGGTTTCATATTATGTACACTTCCCGCCAGAATTAATTAGCGACAGAAAAAATTAGTCCCCTTCGGCAATCTTCGGCTTTTGACAAGACGTATCGCTCTTAGGCAACCAGCAAAACCATACTATCCGGCTAATAGTTCAGTGTTTTAACTGGGCCAAGAATCTCTTTAGCTTCTATTGGAGCATCATTCTGAGATCAGTTTCTTCAAGTGAATATAACGCATTTAATTGGATGAAGCAACTCGTCCTCTGATTTATTAAGTTAATGCAAAAACAAGAATATCTCACATAAACTCCTCACTGGAAGTCCGTGTCTCACGCGCAAGCAAGGAACACTTAGAGGAATAAACAACCAATTATAAAGGCGAGCTGAGCTACAGTGTTGTGCAACATAGCTTGTCCTGAAATATTTTAGCAGGATTATCTCACATGAGATCCACACTAAACGTTCGCGAGTCTTGCAAGCAGGTAACAGTTAGCAAAGAGAAAACCAATCATAAAGGTGAGCTGAGCTACAGTGTTGTGCAATATAGCTTGTCTCGAGGTATGTAAGCAACATTCGATGCTTCAAACAATTAAACAGTAAACGTATGTAAAATGACTATAATTACAGATAAATGTAAAAGATAAATGCATTATTCCTCTGTTAATAATTAATATATACCCTATTCTATGTCAGACGTTAAGTAGTTATAATATTTGTCTTTTATTAACGATACACAGAAATGATTTTCCTGCTGTCGTACGCATTTGCGAAAATCGAATATATTTTAGCGGAACTATAGCGGAATATATGTTTATATATTTATCAGTAAATTAGGCCACTAACCATTAATTAAGCAATCGGCACATGTTGCAGATGTAATTATTGTATGCGCACATCAAGAATGTTTCTCTTGCAACTAGCTGCTGTCTGCATGAAAAGCCACGTCCTATCTAACCGGGCCAATTTCTACCCTGCCAAATAAAATCGTTACGTAGGTTTCGCATTATCTACTGTAGTCGGCAGACGTCTATGCATGTCTTAGCGAGCGGAGCGTGTTAAAAGGGTCAACTGGTTTAGGAGGGAGGGGGGGGGGAGCGGGTGGAAGAGATGCGCACGTAGATCTGGCCGTACTATCGGCTATACCAGAAACATCAGTTACGGTGGGCTCAGGCAATATAGGACGAAGGACGTTCGCAGAGGTCCAGGAAATTTCTCCTCAGGGTTAAAAGTTTGCACTTCACCATTTTATTTATATAAAACCACATATAAAAAATATACATCTGGAATACTACTTAGTTTTTAACACTCGGTGCAATTCCACGTGCATTAATGTATATGTATAGTTTATCAAAGTATAACAAAACAGTAATTTCAGGCCAGTGATTTTTCTTTGAATCTATAGAAAATGTTTTACATCTTTATTTGCACAAAGTCGCGAAAATGAGCGTTTTTACTCATAGTGGACTGACCCGCACTATAAAGAATGCATACACACAGTGTTTATAAAACAAGAAATAAAATAATAAAGTTACAATCTACAGCATAATGTTCGTCTACTTCACAAATTCCACCCAATTAATCTGTGTGCAAGCATTCTTGCCGTGCTTAATTGTAGTTAATGTTTAATCGTGGTCTACATACGCCTAGGTGTTCAAATTAAAAAGCTCACGAAAATCGCAGTTAACATTTCGAGTTTATATAAAAAGGTGTTAAGTAATTTGTCGGTTTATGTATTTTTTCTGGAATTCCGATTCACATGCGAACTTAATGCCACCTGTAAATACGTTTTCCAAATAATGCTGGCTTCTGCAGTCGGTGTAACCAATATGAAAATATTTCTGTTGCATTTATGATACAGTTATTTGTACTAACTTAACAGACCGTAATATACCTTTGTCTATAACTTATGCCAGTAAATGTTATTACAAATGCAATGTTCATTAAGAGAAAATATTTCCTCGATAGTGAACACACAAAGATTGTACAAATGTGTAATCCTATTTGAAATTCATTAAAAACTAAAATATTAACTGTTTAAAATTATATGCCTGTCAAATTATTACACAGAGATTCGAAACTAACGATATCGTTAGGCTATAGCAATAAGTAAATTAGTTTGTTGATGCTGAAGTTAAGGCCACGCGTATTTGCTCAAGAAGTAGTAGGTTCGCTTTCTAATTGGAACGTATTTATTTAAATATAATATAAAAGATAATAATCTTTGTATTATATTTGTGGTATAGATAAACATATGTTTGAAACTATGTTATATATTAATCTAGATTTTCTCTTTACAAATGTGACTGAAATACAAGCTTGACGGTAATGTTACATATCTATATATTTCAAGTCCACTTGGTAGGTTAGTTAATTTATTACAAGAGAAGGCATGTATTCTTTTAGTTACTAGTTTTCAAGGTTTTACTTGTAAAAGTATCATAAAATTCACACATAATTCTAGATTTACAGCACTAATGTTTTTAATTCCATGATAACTTTTTCTCATATTTTTCCTATTGGAAATGACATTTCCCATGAAAGATTGACTCCTACAGACAAGCATAAATCATACCCTTTCTCTACCCGGTATTCAAAACCGGAACTAATCACGCTCAACACTTAACCGACTGCCCCACAGTGGGCAGCCAATAGGTCAACCAGAACACTGTCAGTGGTTATAAGAACTTATTTTAAGTGAACAAAAAGCAGCTTATTTCAGTGGAGATAATTTATAAGTTACGATTTAAGTAATATTATGGTACGTGCTGCAGCTGGCGCCGACTCCGCTGCCCCGCGCCGTAATCGGAGACCCACCTCGCCCTCACCTCTTCATGGAACAAGATGCGCTTGTGCCTGTCTGCTCCTCTTCTGGGAATTGCGCGAATGCCGGCAGTGGCGAGACTTGCTGGCGTCACAGACCTCCTCTCGCCTGCTAGAGTTTCCGATACGTTTAGCGACGATGCAAGAATGTTCTGGTGAGTCTTGCTGGTGCCTCAGCCCTCCGCGACGTATCACGCGAGTTGGGAAGATTCTAGATGGCAGCCTAAGACCTATATATACTTCCGCAACATAGCTGCCGGCAGTCTTTGACGGAGGCCGCCGGCGAGTGTGCGCGAGCGAAATGTAGTGAGGACGACAACTGGAGATCGCGGGACGACGGCGAGTGAGGTGTTCGTGGCTTGAATGGACGAGAGGATGTGATACCGACAAGTGAAGCCTACTATGCGTGAGGGCGCTTGAAGGACTCTAGAACATTACGACTGGCGGGACATGGACTGAAATGAGGTGGGATGAATGGAAGTGTAATACTGATTTTATTGTAAATATTCGAACTGTCAAATATGAAAACAATAATTATCAAATAATTGAATATGCTGAGACACTGTCTATTGGGACTGATATTTAATTATTTAATTTAATTGATTTCTTTGTCCTAATTATGAATTTTATTAATTGGTGTCAATTGTGAACAGTAAGTGATTTCAATTTATTGTGAGAATTTGAGTTTGGAGAATTTCGCTGTAGTTATTGTAAATAAAATGAGGAAATTATAATTAATTATTTTATTATATTAAACCTCAATCTCTTAACGAACTTGGTATAGACCACTTAATTTCTAGAGAGAGAGAAAGTATAACAATATTAATTACTTGTTCCACATTGTACCTATAATTCACTGCATCATTGGTTGGTATTCGCTTGCGTATATTTGGGCTAAATTAAATACAGAAACTGCAGACAAAGTTTTTATAGTTTATCTTAACCTTCATACATCACTCTTTTCTTTGGAATAAAAAATTTGAAATAAAAATACTTCTTTATCCTTTTCTCAGTCCTATTTTGTGTTATTGTCTAGCAGTTATTGTACTAAATATTCTTTTATCATTTAATATAACATTATTATAGTTAAAAAATGTTTTATATTTATTTTTCATTATTAAAATAATTTTATTCGCTGTCCGTTTTGTGATTGATGATTTCGAAAAAAGACACAATTCAAAAATTCTATGTCATCAAAAATAACGTGCCAAAAACTGTGGATATATTACGAAATTACATTCGGCACTGACAAGATAGATGACAGCTATGTACGACATTGTGTGTTAATATTTGCATGTTTCGGATTTTTTTAGAAGTAAAACTGTTATGCTGTAAAATGTGTTCAAGTTGGCTTAGTATTATGCCGTCTCAAGCCTCTCAATCTTTGCAAATTTTGTAAACAAATGTTGCCTTGAATAATGCATTCCCGTTGAAATATTACGTACGCCGCGCCGTAAACCTTCAGATCAAATATTTATATCCTCCACTCACCCCCATTTTAATGGTGAAAGATATTATGAAAATGGGGAGAAGGAACAAGTAATCTGTTGATGCTTCAAACGACAAAAAGTATTCCACCTCCATTGTTGTTACTTTTATATAATGTGGTTTTAATTCGATACTATTTAATATTTTAACAAAAAAATTACACTCAATAAGAGAAAAGTAATTGTATTATATCGAACAATACATGCAGAAGGTAAAGAAATCCTCCAGCACACACTGTCACAAGAGCACTGCTACCTGTTGTCGCCAGCAAAATGTCTCCATGTCCGGTTTTGCATGTGCTGTTACTCAAGACAAAATACCGAATGTTTTTATGTCCGCGTGAATACTGCCGGGATGTAATATTGTCGTTCAGCTAGAGACCAGACCGTGCTGAGCCACAATCTAGAGAATAAGATTGGACTCGCGTTCCCAGACGTTTGCCGGTACCAGAAGACAAGTCTATATTTGTAGCAATTTTGGAAGACAGCGCTACCTCAAATATAATGTTTATATAGCATTTCTCAGAAATTTTTCAACCGATTTGGCATCAGTGAATGTATTGAGAACGTCAAAAAGCTGTATATAATTATATTTATAATTTAGTAACCACTATGTACTGCATTTTGATGCATATCTTCAAGTAAAGCTTTGCATGTAGTAGTATACAAACGGGCAATCTAATAGGGGCTTGGAGCTGCGGGCAAGGGAACTAGGCAACCACCAACTTTGATAGTGCCATATGGGACAAATTTCCCTTTTTCCCCGAAAAATTTTTTTATTTTCCTTCATACCCATGGTGGTCATCGTGGATCCCAACCTCTAGTTCTGTCAATATGATTCCAGGGTGTTGGGACTCTTACATCTAGTGTACTCATGGGTGCAGAGTCTCATGCTCTGTCATTCCTTTCGGGATCTGTCGACCTAGCACCATAATGCGGTGCAGAATACCAGCATCAGCTTACATGCTCACCAGAGCTAACATATAAGCATAGGTGAGTGTTATTTTCGAACCCCATAAGATATAACTGTCTACTTCATAACACAGGCCAACGATGAGAAAGGCCGCAGGGCCTCGTATACCCCATGTCTACTTATAAGCATTGTTGACTGTAATTTCCGAGCCACATAAGATTTAGTAGCTAAATTCATAACATATACATCACCCATGACTACGAGGAGGTTCGCAGGATCAAGTATACCTAATAATCTACTTATTATCATAGGTGGATGTAATATCCGAACAAAATAAGATATAGTTACCAAATTCATAACATAGGCATCAAACTTCAACAGAACTGTTCACTGTTAATATTCACAACCCTAATCATGCATTTTACAGTATCTATGACCAATAAACATGCGAAAATTACATTATGCCTATCCTACTTCTGCAGCACAGTTTTGCATGCCTTAATATGCCAATAAGTTTTAAAAAGATCTGGGTTCTCTATCCACCAAGAGTACTTTGATATCACGAGTCATTGCCAGATACACTATTATTCGTAAGGAAAATAATTCGTAAGTATTAAATTAGAAGAATGAGAGGAAAAATATGTTTCACCAGCTCATTAACTCATTGTAATCACCATATTGCCAGCAACGTTTAACATACAGCTCGTTGCCAAAAATGGGCCTTGATGCAACGCCAGGAGAAATCATCAGCCTTATGAAAATATCTAAAGAAAAATAGCTGTTTAAAAAAATCAAAGCAGGCGAATACTTTTCCACATAGTCCATAGTGAGGGATTGGTGCATCGTGACAAAACTGTCACATTTTTTCAAGTTCACAGCATTTATAATCTGTTATTGGTTTCTGTGAAAAATGGCACATATCCCAGACCCGCGACGGCTTACCAGCTGCTAGCTGTATTTGTGCAATTGAGGGAAGTTTGATAATGTTGAGCAGTTCATGCCGAATTCTTCGGTTTACACACTTAGGTATCAAATGTCTCAGTATCAGGATTCGATGGTAGTGAGACCAGAAATGGCATCCACATAAATGTTTGCGAGGCGAAATGCATACATATGTATTGTATGACCCAGTATCTGTGGGGTAACATTCCTGATTCTATGAAACATAACGGAATGCTTTCATGATAAACACAGTATGAGCATTCGGGAGGACCCAGGTTCAGTTCTAAGTCCATACATCCTGATTTGAGTTTCCTGGTTTCTTGAAATTACTCCAGGAATACACTTGGATGGTTACTTAACATAGGTCATGTTTGATTCCTTCCTCCTATACTGTTTGTGTGTGCTGCCTGGTTGAAAACAAAGTGGAAAATATTTTTTCAACGAATGGAGAAGCTTGTTGGATGCCCGCCATGGTGCTAGGCAATTTTATTGCAAACTGCAAAAACAATTTACTCAGTAAGCTTTTAACTATACCGTGGGACCTATATATATGTATATATACATGTGAATATTTATGTATATATAATATGTATATATAATGTTCAAAGCGATATTACTAAATAAAGAAAACAAATTTTAGCTTTGGGTGAATACTACATAACTTTACTTTAAAATAAGTGAACTTTATTATAACTTGTGACCCACACGCACCATAATCAGCACCACATACCCCACAATCGCTCCACAAGCGAAGGATTGATGGAAAGATTGACGCCTGCCGACGTCTCTGCAGCTGTTACACGCCAGGAAAAAAGATAATATTCGAGACAGCTTCTATTGGCAAAGTGTTTTGTTACCCCTAATCCTTAATTTATGTCTGTTAAATTCATAAATAATTAAGTTTATACACGTGTGTTTATGTATATATACATATATGTGTATATATGTGTATATGTATATATATGTGTATATGTATATATATGTGTATATGTGTATATATGTGTATATGTGCATATATGTATGTATATATGTGTATATATGTATATATATGTATGTGTATATATGTGTATATATGTATATATGTATGTATATATGTATGTGTATATGTATGTGTATATGTATGTGTATATGTATGTATATATATGTATGTATTTATATTTGTATATATATGTATGTATTTATATTTGTATGTATTTAGTTGTATGTATGTATTTATATATGTATGTATTTATATATATGTATGTATTTATATATATGTATGTATTTATATATATGTATGTATTTATATATATGTATGTATTTATATATATGTATGTATTTATATATATGTATGTATTTATATATATGTATGTATTTATATATATGTATGTATATATATATATATATATATATATATGTGTAATATATGTGTATATGTGTTTATATACACACGCACATGATCGCTAGAGTCTAATAGAATATTATTTAATTTGTTTAAATTAAATTGGAACTGATATACTAAATATATCAAATATATGTTTTTCCTTTACCAACAGTGTTTTGTAAACTTTCGTTAGCAGCACATAACTCGAGACACAAAACCTTTTGTTTTAAAACAAAACACATTTATTTATGCACACATCACATAATATTCTTCTTTAGTACAGCAAATACAAATCAAGGAATTGCTATTTTTAAACGAGTTTTATCTGAGTCAAAAATGGCATTAAACACATAATATATGTTAAATGTACCACGGATTTTCCTAACTCCATAATTGTAAGGCTTCTGAGTTGCATGGAGCACAAAAATGATTTTTATTTTGGCATGCATGACGTCTTGTGGCATACATCTCGACGAGTTGTCGAAACGGCGCTCAGCAGAGCTGCTTGTTAAGGTCAAGGATGTTCGTTCATGTGGGGCACGGATTGTGAATCGCCGGAACTTGGCATTTTCCTATCACATACACGGAATACTGTCTGATTAGGGACCCCTTTAATATGTTGGGAATGTTTTCAAATGGAATAAGTGTTGTTTTTTTTTTTTTAGGGAAAACAATAGTCCGCGCTGAATGACCTCTGATTGATCGGAACGAAGGTTTCCGAAAACACACGATTATTAGCCATTGAGAACCAAGGGTGGTGGTGGTGGGGGGTGAATGAAGCTAAGTAATTTGACAATGAAAATGTGGGTGGGGATGGAGGGAACCTCTGCCATCGCTCACCTGGCGGCAAAACCGAGAACATAGCACTAGCTAAACATTTAAAATAGAAACCAATACTGAGGGTGCCATCAACACCACCTATACTTTAAAACATAATTAATTATGGCCACCGCCTGGTGGCTAAATCGATCATCTATACCATAGAATCGCATAGGTGATGTAAATGTTAACATATGAAATCCAATATAGTTGCACCCAGCAATGTATAAATAAAATACAGATAAAAATCCAAGATGGCAGCCTTCAGCAATGTATAAACAAAGATAAACGAGAAACCAAGATGACCGCATACTCACAGAATGGGTATAGTTGAGGAGTCTGTGGGCGGTATGTGGGTAGGTAGTTGTCTTAACGTATCGTCGACAGCGAGGTCATTAGAGACGGAGCAATTTGCACAGGAAGGATTGAGGAAGGAGTCGGCCATGGCCTTTGTTACGAAACGATCCCATAATTCGCCTGGAGTGATTTCGGTAAACCATGGAAAACCGAAATCAGGATGGCCGGACCGGGAATCGAAGCCGGGTCTTCCCGAATGTGTGTTCAGTGAGTTACTACTGCACCACCTCGGATGGCGAGTGGGGGTGGAGGGGGTCAGTCGTCTACTAAGCGTGGTGCTTGTGGACTTCCAGAAATGTGTTTTAATAGTTTTGAAGTGATGTTTTAATAATTCTTAAATAAATGTGGAAGTAATATTTTACAAGTTTTTGTATATGTTTTGGATTTTTTTTTAAATGTTGTTTTAGATGTTATTGAAATATTTTTTAAATATTTTGTAATTTCTGGGTTTTCAAAGTCAATTTACACCGGGGTCGAGGTCGAAGGTCTTGGTCAAGGTAAGTGGTCAAGGTCAATGTCAGCTACATCTAAAATCGCAGCTAGGCGACCTGAATGTCAGAGCATGAACATCTCTGATCATCCGATCCTCTTACCCCTTGTGCAGGCTTCCCCAAATAATTCTACTTACTGTAATACTACAAAGGTAATCAGAAAGTACACATAACGCTTAGTACACTGCTGGCCTTTCAACATTCATCACGAAGGACGCAACGTATTGATCCGACATTGGGAGTCTGCGTTCTGAAACCGCCATGCTGTCCGAAAATGTAAAGAACACTACAACTAAACTACCCAATCACACAACTAACTACTATCCGCGACTGCGCAAATCCTTACTCGTTTGAAGTTAAGCTTGACTGCCTTCTCGGCTCAGTGTATCTGGGTTGTGCCGGACTAAGTTTCGGGGGATATCCGGTATCCAATAACATCCCCCTCCACACGCCCCCAGATGCAAAGAGCTTGTATCGAAACTCAAAACTGTACTCCGTAACGGCACTCATGCACACACAGTCACATACAAAACCATCGCTGCGCTCTTTTCCGCTTTTCAACTGTCCAACATATTAAAAACATACAGGTACATTCATCTTTGTCAGCTCAATAAAAGTATGCCAGAGCATTGCTCAGCGGCATACATGCATAGGGTAGAACAATGGCGTAATTAGTTGTTCGCCGAGTGGCACCACGGTGTGAAACAGTAGACACGTGGAGGTCGGAGAGCAACTGGGATGTAGTGGCTGTATGTTTCGCTGCTGTTTGTGTGCACAAACGAATCAGTATGTACGTTCGGAGAACACGGCGCCCTCAAAAACATGTCTCCGCTTTTGACTGCGGAAGAATCTTAACCTATCACGATTGTGGATTATCCTAAGCGGTATTGGTCCTCGGATTGGAAGAGGTGCAACTACAGCGAAGCAGATATGAGATCAGCGATCGAGGAGGGACGGGCTAAGCGATGTGCAGGAAACCACAATGGCCCCGTCACACCAACAAACGCCAGGGCAGACATCTGGAATGCATGACATTTACAGACCATACAGTCACATCAAGCACTCTCACTCGGGATGTCAGGTGTCTGGTCCATCAATCAGTGTTCTCACGCACAGTTGTCGCCGTCTAGACCATCGATGCCTCATGTCCAGGTGCACATTACTGCGGCTGCCACTGAATGCTCACATACTGCAGGTGCCTGCGGCTGCAATGGTGCGTGAAACGTCGGACATGGACTGACGAATAACTTGTCGTAGTCTTCATCAGCGAGTACCGCTTCTACCTGTAGGTTGACTACGACCGCATTTAGCTCCCGTAGTAACATGGTGCACGCCTGATCGAGTCCTACATAATGCATAGTCATACCGACCTGGCACCTGGAATAATGACATAGGGTAACATTGTATTCCAGGCCCACTCGTGCCTAGTCCACATCGCTGGTACGCTGACCGTTACATTGCGGAGGTGTTGGAACCTGTTGTAGTCCCCTTACCTAAGGGCCAACTTGTGGACATGTGCGAATAGAACAATGCGCGGTATCATGTGTTATACATCATCATACGGCTGCTGGATGACCAACATGTAACACTGCTTTCCTGGTCTGCATGTTCACCGGAACTCTTGTTAATCGGAAAAGGTGTGATCCATGGTCAAACGATGACTGGGTTGTGGCAGGATTCCCGCCACTACGTCGGATGAACTTTGGGCTCACATCGAAGCCACGTGGGTGTAGCTGCGGTTAATTCTGTCTGAGAGGGGTGGGAAGTGGGGCACACAGTACTGATTTCCTACGATCCATACGTAGTATCGTGCTGCAAGTATAAACATGTCACCCGTGTATGATGGCTATTCTTGTCCAATATATCCGGTTGTGATGCCTCATGATCTACATGGTATTGCAAGTTTAGTGGCCAGCGGTGCATTAAAGCATAGAGCCCTTTAATGCTATAGCATGTTAGAGTAATATAGTCGCAGATATAGAAAATGGTATTCCATAGAAGAAAACCAGTTTAGAGAGGATTTCGGAACCAACAAGGCATATATCTGCGTTGACCTCCTTGGTCACCAGATCTGAGTAATATGATAGAACATTTGTAGCCATAACTGAAACGCATTATGGAAGACAATCAACATGACTCCACAGTAGACTCCACAATATATACACATGATATAATATGGGAGGACATGTTTCATGAACAGGAATATTTGGAATGCAGTTTGAATTTCATGTTAAGAAACAGTAGTTAGAATGATATGTAGGACCGAATACACTGCACAGGAAAGTATTGTATGAATGTGGTTGTGTATTCCAATATTAATTTAAAGACCTGTTTCAAAATTGGATGCTAATAAATATTAACGACCTTTTAATGCAATAAAGAAATTACTCATCAGAATAAAATATTATTAAGTAGTTATTTTAAATATATTACTTACTTTATGGAATTGATTTACTGGGTTTAGTCTTATAATAAGTATGCATTGGGTTGATGTCACGAATAACTGAACTGCACCTTTTTAACCGGTGCAACAGTGTAACATACTTACCACATAAAATCACAATCAAGGCAACGTCCAACTATCTGTTTAGAACATAATTACAGTGGCACTGTAAAAAGTTTTGGAATTTAGTTACGAACAGTTAAACGCATTAAGTGAAGTTATGAATCTTTGCTACGATTCTATTATTATTTACGTGATGAAATTATCAGTTGTAAAACTATATTAACAAAATGAAATAAAAACAGTTTTAATTAGTGGTCACTGACCGTATCTTCATAGAATTTATCGAATTCACTATCTAGTGACAAATTGAGAATTTCGATGGCTACTGCCTTGACTTTTTGTCTTTTTACTTTCGAGATAAATAACTTTACACAATGCTGCAACAACGGTCCAGGAAAACTATTCTTTAGCAGGTAGAGTATCACCATTTATACACTTTCCACGATTAACGTAGTACAATGTTGAAAGCCCTTCCCACTTTCTTGTGTCTTTCGCCTCATGCAACATTGGTGTTACTATAGGTCAAGTGACTTGTATACATATGTATGTTTATCATGATATTGAGTATGTATGTTTATCAAGCAACACTGTTAAGATATTTGAAAAATTGACGTGTTTCTACGCTGCCACTTCTTGTTCAGTGGTAGGCCTTCACAAATTATAGGAATCGATTTTCAGTGGCCATTGGTTTGAAACATGACTATTATAATGCGATGGCGAAACAAAGAACCCGTTTACGTGAGTCGTGGCTAGCATTACAGCAGTACCTCAGCCAGTGCACGTATTAAACTATACGCGGTTACGGGCACTGTCTATTTACAAAAGCGCGCAAGTTACGCCGAACAACATGTAAACGTAAAACCCCACGAAACAGTAGAACTAGGAGTCAATCGTAATGTTAACAACCTTCTGCTTGGCCATTTAGACTCGACATAGTCACTAGATATCCGCATGGAGTGAAAACTACAAGATTGTTCAAGGTCGCACACTTCCTAGCGATCGTGATATAATTACACCAGAAAACCTTTAAAGTGTGATTTTTAATATGTTTCAAAACTACATTTCTATACTCATAACGTTGAAAAATGGTAGCGTTTCCGTAATATTTATTTAGGTCAGTAAAACTAAAACAGAAATAAAATTGTTGCATGTGTGTTTAATGTGAAGGAATATCTGAAAATGCCTTCATAGTTATAGTAATCGCTGTGTAGTAAATTACTTTGCATATAACATAATGTGCCAACTGTCTAAATAATGAACACAGATCTGAACACAGTGACATAGTGTCTAATAAAATATTCAGTATAAGAAACATTTTGCCTCTGAACAAAACGCAGATTCAAGACAAGCAAATAATAAGAGCGACAATTACTCTCAGGTACTTTAAAATATCCAGTTAACACTTGAATAATTCTGTTTTATATCGCTAACAATCACTGTGTACCGTGACCTATTTATTTTAATGATGTCAGAATGCTGCTGCAAAAGTCCCTGTTGCCAAGTTAGATGACTCACAGAGTGTGTGCGTTAGTGATTCTGTGTTGCCTTTTCACGCGATTAGATCGTTTTGGGTGAGCTGTTTTTCGCTTATTAGTATATGGGTGTATAACTAACTACAGTGAATACATCGTCGACTGTACTATACATAGTCTATGGAGATCAGCTGTTGTCTTCGTACGTGGTGTTTGTATTGGGATAAGGTGTTATGCGAGAAGCTACAGCGCCCGATGATGTGAGAATGCCGATTGTGTCGAAAGCTCGTCCTGTGTACTGCTGAATACTGATAATTGCCAAGAGCAGTTAAATCAATACGGTAACTGGATCATACACACCGCGATATTTAAAAGGCTAGTGCAACTACTATACGTCCACTGCGAATGAGCATATGTTGTCCAAATTACCTCCAGATTGGACTATGCGTCTTTCTTCTGCCAGTTCATCACAACACAGAGTTGGTTGTGACAATACTAAAAAACATTTTCATTATTATTCTACACAAAACCGACATACACTCTCATTGTAAAAGATAGGAATTTAATAAATATGGAAAGTGAAAGCCTCAAGCATAATATCCTAAACAGAGTGATTATTGTCATAGGTCGACAGAACATATGTTTTTATGTTATGTTTGGTACGTGCATATTAGCTGAATAAGTGTTTGGATTATATTACTTATTTTATTTCACACGCTATTGTAATTTGAATGTTAAGTTTCACACATTTCTCATATGTAATGGTAACATTCTTAAATCACGTAATTTATGATTTATGTAAACCACCAGTCCACTTAATGTCTATATTGTATGATAATTTTCATGCAGTATTCTTAGTTTTGACACATTGTTATTTCAATACTGTAATATTATGTTTATATGTTCATTTTTGTTCTCAGAAATTACTTTATGATTTTTAAAGCTTAATTATTTACTTTATTCTCTTATTAGAAAGATTTTTAATTTTGGTTTATTTTATTTTAAGGAGGTCTAGTCGGAAGTAGGCCGCAATTGGATAGTCTTGAATGGAGATGCCGGAAGGCTTGCTTCTGTGTGGGACTTTCAACATTAATGGTTAATTGTATTTTCGCTGAGATTTCAATCTTAGGGAATCCTCAGTGCCAACCTAAGAATAAGTTAGTAATAAGCCCCAGAAGTAGTAATTAGGTCACTGCCACAACCGATTATATTGGAGGGTTGATGGCAGGTGTCTATGTAATTGTATTAGTGAGTTTTGTTGGAGACGCCAGGACACCGATCTCTAGACGTCAGGCGCCATGTCAGCCACGTTAGCGGCGTATCAGAATACAAGTGATGCCAAGGAGTTTGAGAGTCTGGTTGCAGAGCTATTTGAAAGACTTCACTTGTAATCTTTTCTACGAACTTGTAGTATTTTCAGAAGAAGATTAACTTACGGAACTAGGCATTTTCTGAACTTTATCTTGCGTTTAATCAGTAGTCCTGAAATACCATATGAGCTAGTAACGCTGGAGCACATTAACATCTAAAAACTATTGAACTCAGTGTAATCTCATTTTAGCAGAGTTTAACTATTTAAGGGAAAGTGAGGAGTAATTATTCTGAAGTAATTAAAACTTAAATGGACATTTTCAAGTAAAGGTTTGGATCGTGAGAACTATAAATGTAACTAATTACTTAGGAGCTTAGTCAGTTTCTTAAATATTTTTAAATTGAAGAAAGCTACTTCCGGTTATGAACAAAATTTTTATTTCTGAATTTAATTTCAAGTCAGTTGTCAGTTAATTTTGCAGTAGCAGTACAGTCATATTTTATTTTTTATCTATTTATTTGTTTTCAATCCCTTAATTTATTTAACTCTATACTGGATGGTGGTACATTAATTTTGGCCATCAACATAAGTTTAATTTGATTTCTGAGTAAAGTGATTTTTCTTACACACATTTAACGTTTAATAAATATTTCACATCTGAATTTTTCATCTTGTTGAATTGCATAACACATTTGGTCTGATTCTATTTATTTTTCATTTCATTAATATATTAATTATTCAGATTTTACATGTTGTATTTTATATGAAGTGCTGAGAATGTATGCAAGTTGCTTCTGTGCATGTTATATACAGTTATCCAGATGTACTCAGTTTCTTCTATGGTAAACTAAATGTTGCAAAATTATTAAGGTGCATATAGACACATACAAGCCTACGTTTGACACCTTCTAACTCAAACTACCCCCAACCTATACTTGTGGCGCACACATACATATTTTAACATTCTTTTCTTTCCTACCGTGCGTTCACCTAACAAATAGTGAATGTAATGGCCCTCCGCACACAACTCTCCTAACTTCCAAACCTCTTTCAGAGCTTTATTGCGTGCCTACTGCTCGTTTTACTGCGCTTGGCAAACGTAGCAGTACTGACAGCACATTTATGTTTCACTGATAATGTCCATTCATTTAATTTGTGTGAAATAAGTAACAACATACAGAATGTACGATATATTCTAAGTAATGTGTCAACGCTGATCGTAGTAAAATTGTTTACTACGAAAATGTGTACTTCGAAGTTGTTTTATCACTTAGGCAATGTGAGGAATATGAATGTGTATACATATATTAGGTAACTTTGTGATCTGACACTTCCCGATACGCATTCGCCAAGGAGGCAATCGATTTTATCTGTAGGAAACCTATATCTTCGTTTACTATTTTTTGGTCTCTGCAATAGGCTGCTCATGGTAAAGTGGGCACTTTTTAAGACCCTCCCAACAGGCATAAACCAATAACAAATATATCGTATTGCGGCCTCAGGCATTGAATTTTTAGGGCAGGGAATGTATACACTGTGCTTATTGGTCACATTGCAATGTTTATATTAAAAAGCAGTAGGAAGATGGAAATTGGATGAAAGGAAATATTTAGAAGGGCCTTAAAAAGTGCTCGCTTTAACGTGAACAGCCTAAAATAATACTATGTTTATCAGCTGTCTTGTTGGTGTCTCATATAGTAAAACAAAATATAATACTAATATATATATATATATTGAAAAGAAGGGGTTCCGTGCTCACAAAATAACATATCTGTCTTTTACTGTTAATATTCGTGTCATTATACACCTCTGTGTTTGCACGGTCAAGCGATGGGTAACGAAAGTAAAAAGCATCAGATGATTTGACAGCTGGTTTGGGCATTTAGCATGCCACTCCAAAGTCCCAGATTTTGGTCCTGATTGCCCATGCATTTTATCCCTGAACTTCGTCACGTGATCAGTTGAGAACCTTACTGCAGTTTCGGACATGCCTTATGATCTCCCTTTTTAAACAGATATCATCTGACAACATACACATTTCGCACATCTTTAGTCCCCATTAGACTCCGGGCATGCGTACCTTCTACGTCACAGGCATATACAACCGTTTTAATACACGTCATTGTGTAGTGACGTCTCGCCAGAGTCAGGCGGTTCAAGGAAGTGAAACGTCATTCTGCAGCGATGTCTCACCACAGCCAGTCGGTTAGGGAGAGAGTTATAGGCCTTGTTGAGGCGGCCGGTTTTTCCGCCGCTGAATAAGACCCACGTTACGGTTTTCCAGAGAGCACTGCTAGTCGATGGGTACGACAGTTCCGAGACATGGATGACGAGACACGTCGCGGAGGAACGCTTTCATGGAGGGTGTCGACTGCAGCCAAGCACAATAGTCTGATTACCCATCAGAAGTTGACTCCTTTCTGGAGCGCCATTCAGCTAAAACGTGCCACGCACTTTCCTGGCAGCTTGAATACCGTGCTTAGGCACTTGACAGCTGCGGGACTGAAATCCCGGCATGCTTCAAGGAAGCAAAGGCTCACCGGTGAGCACAGGATCTATCGACTAGCGTTTGCAAAGGACAACATTGGTCGTGACTGGTCAGATGTTGTATTCTCCGACGAGTGTGTGTTTTTCTCAGCTAATGATGGGCCAATGCACATCTTCAGACCTCGTGGGACCCGGCACAATACGGAATATGTGGCCGAGTGCTCGCGCTATGGTCATGCATCCGTTGCGTCATGGGGATGGATGAGTGCAGGCGGTATAGGCGTGTTGCAGAGAATCGACGATCGAGGTCCGAATACACGCAGCATCAATGCCGGACAGTATTTTCATATTCTAGAGAACACTATGATTCCCTCGGTGCGACTTTGGTATCCCGATGGTGTGCTGCACTTCCAGCAGGACCATTCTCCAATACACACTTATCAGAGGGTTCAAGATTGGTTCGCAAGGCAAGACCAACTAGAGCTCGTAGATTGGCCACCTTACAGTGCCGACTTAAATCCAATTGAAAATGTTTGGTCGGAGACGAAGCGCATGATGGCGGCAAACTTGCCTGATCCACAGAGAGCAAATAGAGATGCTCTCTGGGAGCTAGTAGCGGATGCCTGGGATGAAGTAGCTAGTAGCCAACGATATGCTACTTCTCTGGCCGCCTCTCTACCACGATGACTGTGACAGGTGGTTGTAAAAGAGGTATACTGGTCCTCTTATTGAGGTTACACCATCGGCGCTTTTCAGGGCCAAATAAAGACTCACGTAAAAACGCGATACAAAAAACCAATGGTACACCGTGTAGCATAATGACCACATTGAGATACAAATTAAAGGTGCGAGGTGGTTTAGAACCCGAAACAGCTGACTTCAGAACCATACACGCCATACACCTTTGTTTGTAACATGTGTTTTTTATATGGATGCAAAATACGCTAACAAATAAAATACTTTCTATGATGCTGTAACATTTTATATTTCAACGAAACAGAATAGCATAATCAGTAGGAATGAAATTCAAGGTCGAACTCCAGAAACCTAATGGTATTCTATTTCTAACATGACAGTGACCCCAAGCACACTGCGAAATGGATCGTCTAGAACACACCCCGAATGCCATACAATACCCAATCACTATTACCTGACCCGAATCCTACCGAGAATCTTCTAGAGGAATTGGAGATAAGAGTGAGAAAAAAAAAAGATTTTTTCCCACAAAACACAAACTTGGCGTTTCTACCAAATTTTAATGGCATTGGCCAGACATTACTAGAAAACTGGTTAATTTAGAGCTAAATAGACTGATGGACATTGTTCGCCAAAAGGGTGAAGAGATTTGGGCGGCTCTTAACACCCAGGTCTTGAGAGCCCTTGAGGGTTAAGCGATATGAGTATGGAGCAGCGCTGTAATGCAAGAGTGGGGGAAATGGGAGATCAGTGAGAAAACCCACCGAACAGCGGCATTGTCCTGCAAGATTCCCACATGCGAAAATCCGGAGGTGAGCACGTTGGGAATCGAACCCGGTTCTCCATGGTGGGAGGAGAGTTGTCTAACCACTACACCACCACGGCCCCAGAAATGCTTAACGTTCACTATCCGATTATAGTTGTTATGTCTTACATACGCAATGACTTCGTAACAACAAATTTGTACTAACATTCAAAAGCCAAGGTTTTTACGTATGTTAATATTAGCGCTACGCTCTAAACGGTTATGTCTGCCTAAAAGAGCTTACTTTACGGAATATTTTATTAAAAGGAATAAAAACAATGTAGCTGAAGAAACCAGTTTAAAAGAATAGCCGAAAACATGATTTTGTTATACCATGAACTGAACATAATGCAGGTAAATTATTTCTAATATTTAGGCGCGGAAAATATTTCGAAATTAGACGACACTGCACGCCCAGTTGCAGGGATATATGTACGAGAATGACTGAAAGCTTTCCAAATGACCTATAGGATTGTTTGGCCTAGTTACGGAGCAGACATGTATACGCTCGCTCGACCAGGTCCGGGTCAGCTTTCAAGAAGCACGCTGCTGTCTGCGCCAGACGTTGTGGCACCTGTCTGAACGTGGGTGCGGGGGGTTTGTTGGGGAGAGGTGGAACAACTACGTACGCGGTTCTGGCTTTGTAGCATCCGACCTAGAAACATTAACTCGTCACATGCAGTTTAACTCCAGATTTAGTTTTCAATACATGTCAGTGAATATTTAGGAATATCTCAAAAGGCTATTTATTGAAGAGAAAGGGAAGTAGTAAAAAAGTATGAGTAGGTGTTATGACCGCGAGGCTAAATAGGTATGAATGTTAAGACATACTGATCAACAAAGTAGTTGATAGGGTTGCCAACAATTCTGGCATCAGTAACAGGTTTATTCAAAGAATAATGAAGGCTTGTAGTATGGTAGTCCATATACATCGCCTTGTTCGATATCACGAGTGATACATATGAATATGGCAGCTATAAATTCACCATATAAAAATTTGCAGTCAACCGTGCCTACCAGAAGACATAATGTATAATGGCCAAATCGCCTTGTTCGAGGTCACAAGTTGCAGCTAAGGCATAAATTTGGCAGTGATAACTTCAGAGGATTAAAAAGGGCATACAACTATACATACAAGAATTCTGAAGCATGTATTTTGTCTCAAATTTTTGTTTTCAAGTTCATTCAAGGTTATGGGATCAAGGTCAAGGTTGTCTGTACCTAAAACGATAGTAGTAGTTTGTAACGTAATATGCTTGCTGACTTTTATGTACTGTTTCTCTAGTTTTTGTTTTTAAATTCATTCAACATGATGAGACTACGGTTCATGTCACCTGCATCTAATATGTGGTAGTTGTTAGAAATGTAATATTTTTGTTGACGTTTATACATTTTTCTCGCATTTTTGTTTTCAAGGTCATTGTAAGTCGTAAGGTCAAGGTTAATTTCACCTATATCAAATGTGGTCATAGTAGTAAGGAATGTAATATTCTTGTTGATTTTCATGTATTTTAATACGAATTTTTGTTTTCAAGGTCATGGGTTTGTGGTCATGATAACCAGCATTTAATATGGCGGATAGGTGATATCTACCACGATGGCGTTCGCCTACCTATATGGTGGTCGCCTACCAAGATGGTGGCTGCCTACCAAGATGGCGGTCGCCTACCAACATGGTGGCGACCTATCAAGATGGTCGCCCCTTGCACCTACCAAGATGGTGGATGTGTATGGGTGAGAGGTGTCCTCTGGAAAGTTGGTTTTTTCATTCATTTTTAAACGATTTTTAAAAATTATTTAATTGATTTTTAATAATATTTTTAATTTTTTTAAAAATATTTTGAATACATTTTTAATAATACATTTCTTAGTGAATTTTTTAAAGTTTTATAGATAATTTTTAATAAATTGTTGATGATATATTTTCAACAATTTTTAAAATATGTTTTTAAATATTTTTGAAATGATTTTTTAGTACTTTTAATAACATACTTTTTGGAATTAAAAAAGTTTTTTTTTGTTGCAATTTTGTTGAATTTTTTTCTTTTATGGAATTTTTTGTGTTAATTGTCAATTGTCAAGGGCAAAGGTCATGGTCCTGCTCTTCTGCCCCTGGAGTCTCTGACCCCGGTCACCGGGATCGTTGATCCTTGATCGTGGGTCGCTTATCCGTCTCACTGCTCTACCCAGGGTCACTGATCTACCTGGAAAAATGGGAATTTTTTAGGGAAAAAGGGACGTGTTTACTGAATATCTAAATCTTTAGGAACATTTAGTTCATTTTGAGGAAAATATGGAAATTTCGATGGAAAAAAAGGGAAATTCCAACATGATAGCGGGCGGTTCCTCCGCTCCTATCCCCCATCCCTTTACGCCAAAGTAATTTTTATATAGTACTCACAAAATTACAAATTAAATTGTTATTGTGAATTTATTTGTTTTCTGACTTACACTACCAAACCTAATAAACGGAGAAGAAAGGGTTAGAAAGTAGAACAGATTGGTGGTAAATGATTAAATATTTGAAACAACCACTGCGAAATAGAACTTGAGTGGATCAGGCTGGATCTTCCAGTACATTATGGAACTCTGGCTCAGTAACTTTTCATTTGACTGCATGTCATATTGTTAATATTTAAAACGTTCCTCCACTCTCCCAACCCTTTACGTCACTATAACCTCTACGATTTTGGTAGGTATGAGGTCAAAGTCCTGACAACGATTTATATATATATATAATGTTGGAGAATCATGTTTGTGATCACAGTGTGAAATATTATCAAACAAATGTTATTTGTGTACGCCACAATGGCTAGCAGTCACATAACATCGAGCGAGACACTGAGAGGCCAATTGCTAGAAAGCACACTTACACATGTATCCACCAATCAGTTAGGTGCCTAGTCGGTGTGGTGTCTGCCAGCCACCAAGTATATCAAATTGGGTTACTTACCATTACTAGCACGAATCGCCAATGGAGGCAGTTAGGTGAGAAACCACATCATGACAAAACACTTCGAGTTGAACTGTCGAGCTTATATGTAACGGTACTATAGACTGTTCGCGCCAAAGTGAATTCTTAATACTTTTCGTAATGGTGCTATAACACACACACATGAAACATGCAAGCAATTTGATTTATACTTCAGTTCGTTTATAAATGAAAATAAAAACTGAGTTACGACTTAATACGTAATCTTTATTGACATTTGGGTGCATACCTCCATATTTAAAATGCAACAGGTATCAAGAAGTGCTTACATTAATGCGAATAGTTTCCTTCGAAATATATCTAGTAGCTCGTTGCATGTATGCTATATGTCATTATGTTTCAAAAGGTGAATATTTTGAGTATTTTTAAATAACCGTAGATATTTCAAGAGACTATAATCACTCCCGCAGATAATGCTGTAGTAAATTCGTGTTATAAAACTTTAATAATCAATAACTATTTACTGTAATCCAAATTTGGTTAAGACATGTCGGTGCATGTAAATAGGCCTGTACTTAATGAACTTAACAAAGCAGAAACAGGAAAACTGCGCGGATTATTTTGAGGACAAGCTAAACTTTACACACTTATAGACCTAATCTACCTTTGCATTGGATTACAGTTAACAAGGCTCACTCAGGAATGTGCGAAGTAAATACGAAACTGGCAAGGAAAGACGTTTAGGGATCACGTGCTGTATGTTTAAGTGTAATATTAGCCACTTACTGGAGAAACGAACAGTGAATATACAGTAGTTGATCGGGTATTCATTGGACTGTGAAGTCTAGACTACAGCCATTCATTTCGAGACATTTAATGGTCTCTAATTATCATACATATGAAAATATTATTCCATATGATGTATTATTTAATGTTGTCGGTGATTATCACTTTATGTTTTCAAAGAGCTCGTGTGTGTTGGCAAGGGGAATTATAACGTAACACCTACTTTCATATTTACAATAATGCATGATTTGGAAGTAATTTTTTCCAGTGGTACTATGTGATATGTTTAAATTTATAATTTACTATTTATTTCTCAGATCTAATACAGGCTAGTTCATAATTCCAAAGGTTTCGCCACTAATTTTCCTTAACTGCTTTACATATAATGTGTTGGAATATATTCGGACAAAACTTACAGAAATATTATTCGAGTTTTGTATCCGTTTTCCTCCAAAGCCATGTTTCGCTGCAGCTCTTAGCCACGCCCACTCCGTGGCACGTGGCTGTGTCTTGGGGGGGGGGGGGGAGGGCGGCAGCCAGTAGAACATATCCGAAGGGGACTTAAAAATATTTTCAGCTACAAACGATCGTTCATTTTTTGTGACGAGAAGTGTACATGTCTTGAGTAGGGCTAGATACAAGGCAATGTTTAAAGAAATAACAATTAAAATAGTTCAATAATATTGATCTACAATAACACAGAATTTGTTTCAAAATCCGCATTTCCAATCATAAATATTCCATGTATCACAACCGTTTTATATTTGCGTTAACATAAAAGTATAGGCTGTTCACAGTAAAGTGAGCACTTTTGACGCCCTAGTTAAGTTTTCCTTTCAGCAATTTTTTAACCTTCAACCATCTTTTTAAAATAAATATTGCCGTGTATGTAATAAACACTGGACACAGTGTGTATTTTCAATCTCACTCGAATTTTAACGTCTAAGGCTAATATAAAGACTATTTAGTGACTATTAATCCAAATGAAAGGGCTTTTAAAGTGTTTCCTTTACCGTGAACAGCCTATACCTCATTTTTAACTTACTTTCCTAAGGAAAGAAAGGCTAACGGGATCACGATCCTCTGTGTGTGTGTGTCTGTGCTGTCTCACCCCTTTTTCAATTTTTGAATGCGTCAACCGAACTTTTCCCAACTTGGTACACTTCTATTACTTGGTAAGGACGCCTCACTGTTATAGTTTTCAACGAAGTCAGGCACTTAGTTTAAAAATGGCGGCCATTTAATTTTGGGGTCATAAGTCATATCTCGGGAACCATTCAACCGATTTAAACAAAATATTGTATCCTACCAGAACATCAAGTAAGCATTAAGTATTGAAATTAATATTTTTGTTGGTCCAACATTTCGCAAAACAGCACCAAATGAAGAAATATAGATTTTGCATTATATATCGATACCTACTACATAAACTATCACCTAATTTGGCATGTAAGTACTTATTGTATAATATGCCAAGTAAACGTAAGTGATTAAACTTGATTAGGTACATATTTTCAATATGGTGGCCAATGAAATATGTTAGGTTTATGTGGTATATCTACTACACCATTTAACCAATTTCGACCAAATGTTTTACACTGAAGGTATATATTACAACCTTCCTATGCCAACACATACAACTTTTTGTCGGCCGTTTTCGATGATAGCATTATGTGAATAAATAAAGTTATTATGTCATATCTCAGCAAAAAAACAGCCGATTACTACCTAATATGGCAAACAACAAGTAGAAGGCCCTACTGTGGCAGTTGATGTAAATTTGCATGTTTTAAGCACGTCAGAAACTTATTTTCAATATGGTGTAACTACAGTTACTTGAGCTTTAAATTCTATATCGTCGAAACAATATAATCAATTCTAAACTTGCCTTTATATGCTGGTAGTAGATATTACAACTGTCAACTGTATCTACAAGGGAAATCTTTTGTCCTCCACTTTGCGAAAACAGTTTGTCCTCCACTTTGTAAAATAGCAACACGAATAAAGGAATATTTTATATCATATCTCGGGAAACAACTGACCGCTTCCTATAGAATTTGGCAAACAAATTATACTACATCAGGATAATACTACAGCAGGTGGTGTAAACTGTTATGTTTTAACCTTTCAGACTGACTTTAATATACGGCCTTAGGTGATGCAAGCAAAACTTTGTCACAGTCAATGAGCCCTAAGCTACATGTTCGGCTACAGTTTTATGAACCAATTAATACCTAGACTAGTAAGACAGTTTGCGAATAATTTACCAACAGGTAAGCTCGTTGGTCATTTAGCTTCGCAGCGTGCAGTACAGGCCAAAATTTACCTGCACGTGCGTAATGTATGCAACTGTGTACACTGTGTCTGAATGGGTTAAGTAGTCCAGGCACTTATTTTCCAAATGGTATCTATGTAAAAATTTTTTCACAATATATTTTACTAACGATACCAATTCCAACTTAACTTCTTAAGCTGGTAGTACCAGTTACAACCATCAAATTTGTCTGCGCAGAGCCTCATTTGACTGTCAGTTTGTAACATAGCCCCACTAATAGACAATAAAGTTTTATCTAATATCTCACGAAACAATAAACCCATTCTTACAAAATTTGGCGAAGATATACTGTAGTAGGCCATGTATTTTTTTTAAGTATGACAAACTTAATTTCAGAATGGCGGCTATAAAATAATTTTTTAATTTTGTGTGCTAAATATTCGAAACTATGTAATCTATTTTAACATAACTTTGTACATTGGCAGTATATAATCTTCGAATATGCTACTACATTACTTTTTTTTGCCTCTATTTATGAATATCGTCACACGAAGATTATGAAGGTTTCATGTCATATCTCGAGGACAAATCAACCGATTCCCACCAATTGTTACACTGGAAAAATTTCAATATTTTCTAAATAAATTGTGCACAGCATAAATATTACAGGCTGCCAAGTAAATTTTCGTTATTTTAATGGTTCAGATAACGATTTTAAAAATTGTGGTTACATAAATAATTTACGCGAGTTTGCCACACACATTAAACAATTTAACCTAATTCAATCAAAATTTGTATGTCGTTAGTATACATCAGAAGAATTGTATATATAGCCTTTTCTTTTTGGCATTCATGTCGGAAAGCACTAAACAGGAAAATAAAATTTTTTATATCATATCTCGGGGACCAATCAACCGATTTTCCACCAAGTTCTTCACACGAATAGCGCTTCGGTAGGCTATGTAAACTTGCATGTTTTATGTGACTCAGTCACTTATTTGCAACGCACTTGTATGTATACCTGCCTTTATATTCTTTACGTGCATAATATGGCTGACTGTTACATGTTAACTGAACTTAAATACTACAGAAACGACGCCCTACTATTCTTATAACAGGGTTTATGGCCCTCATTATCCTTATGGTATTGATTGCATCCAGGAATGAAACCAGTGGTATGAATCTGATGGTCGTGGCTTTCGCGGATAGGAAATGACTGGCATATATGTTTATAAGTGGGATTAAAGTATAATTGACACTGCTGCCCTGATATATGGTGCGAGTGACGAATACGATTTAAATTTGATGACTATGGCTTCAGCAGATAGAAAATGGTTGTCAACTATGCTTATTGTACCACATGTAAATTGTATGTTATTTTACAGAGCTAATCAACATACTTTATGTTAATATATGTAATTTTTCATGCTACATTCTACGTGTTTTTCCCACTATGCCATTATCGTCTTCTTACACATGTGACATATGTAATTTCCATATAGTTTTCATTTGGATTAATTTTAATATTTTTCTAATTTATATTATTTTTATTCCATACTGCTACGATATTTTACCTTGGATTATAGCGTGGCAATTTTACTGTGTGTATGGATAGGATCTTAGCTAGTTTTCATTTTTGTGTTTACGTATGTTAATAATTTTATTTCACTTTTTATTGCCTTGTATTTGTGTTTCCTTTTATTTAATTTTATTGTGAATTTTTTGAGACCTAGTATTCTATACCTTTTTACAGTTAGGGTGTTAAATATGGTACGTAATGGCGTTTAGATCGTTCCTAGCTTCCCATTGGCCCACAGGTTCGAATCCTGACTTCCCGTTGGCTGGAACATTAGGTCCCATTTACCCATTTAAGCTAGCTCCAGCCAAACGAGCTTAGCTCTCTCTCTCTCTCTCTTACCAGCCATCGGTCAGAATAAACGTTAGGACTCTCTCCAGTACGTGGGTGTGGAGTATAATATTTATTTAGTTTACTAGGGTGTTCTAGCTTCTTTTGTGATTTTAAGTAATTTAAAGTGTGTCCAGCACCTTTTGCTAGGGTTAGATAATTAGGAGTTTGAAGCTAGGCCGCGTACGTGTGCGAGTAATATCTCCACGTCGATGAGGCACCCTAACTGAGTTTTCTACTGCCTGCGAGACCTGTGCCGGTTAACTTTTGTTTGCAGAGATGAGAGAATCTACGTCTACGAGAGCCACGAGAACTTCACGTCCTTCTTCAAGCAGATAAGGATGTCATAGCACATTACTAATGTGGCATACATAGCATCAGCCATTATGTTTTACAAGCTTTTACACTATCGGCAACGTCATTTTGTTCTAAGTGAACTGACGTCCAAGCTTTAAAAACTTTGCCTACTGTAAACTGAGGGAGTTTTCACTCATACTGATCTACGAACATTAAAATTTTGTTTTGAAGAAACTAACTTTTAATATTTTTTTTATTTGAGAGTACGTTAGTTTTAACAAAATATTTTTGTGATTCAACTTAAATCAGTGTTACGCATACCAGAGATTTTTACTAGGCTTGTCTGCTACGTACGGCCACTTTAACATATTTTAGGATTGTTGTGTGTCTTCTTTAGTTTTGTAAATGGTCACTAGGATTTTTCACAGTAGACAGTCCAGAAATAATAAGGAATAAATAACATTTAAAAAGAATTAATGAATAAATACTGAACTTAAACTAAATTGTTTTGATGGTCTACATCATTCCTGTTGATATCCCTGTGTTTTCCCTATGCTTAAAAGTTATATATCAGAGGTTACTACATTTAAATTAAGTTTTCCTGAGTTGTCAATGCACACAAATAGTGTACACTGCAGTGGTCCAGCTCTATGAGTGATGTTCAGTTGGTAAGAAGTATCTTCTGCCGACCAAGCTTCAGACCGGGCAGAATATTATTCCACGCTTGGTAGTTTACACTTAACTGCATTTGAATTCGAAACGGGATATATGTGCTGTGTTTTTAACCCTTGCCTGCCACCCGATTATTCGAACTACAGTTATATTTAAGCATTTTTATGTGGGACCATACACGGGGACACAAATGTAATTCCAGTACAAATATCTAACCTATTACACAGAGCATTAGCTAGTTTGAGGTTACATTATACGAGAAGTTATGACCTAATGGTTTCTGCCACCATTTTGATGCCGGGAGTGATACGTGTGATATGAATTTGGTGACTGTGGCCTCGATGGATGGGAAATGTCGGCCGACTATTCTTATACGAGGACTTAAGGTGTAATTGACCTTGTCGTTCTACTCGTCGGAGGCGATGCCTATGATATGAATTTGGTGGCTTTAGCTTCTGCGGATGGGAAATGGTTGTCAACTAAGTTTATAAGAGGGCTTAAGGTGTACTTGCTCCTGCGGTCCTTTTCATTGTTGGGGAAGATATTTATTATATGAATTTGGTGGCTATATCTTAAACAGTTTGGAAATCACAGCTGACTATGCTTATAAAGAGGGCTTAAGGCATAATTTTCTCTATCATCCTGCATCAAGGGTGATGTCTTATGTAATGAATTTTACAACTATATTTTTAACGGTTTGGAAATGGCGGCCAGCTATGATTATAAGAGTGCTTTGCTACATTATCAATGATTATGCAGATTCAGTAATGTGCCTACATTGCAAACATTGAAGTATTAAATTTCAAATCATTATATTTGACACATCATTTAATTTATTTTTAATATCGTTCTTCCTTACAGTGCCATCATGTAGTTGCAGATCTTAAAACCAAAGCTATTATATTCTCTATATAAGGAAAGTAGGCATACCTGGGATAAGGTACATCAGCACTAGCAAGAAATAAAACACTCTTCGTTTATTCATTGAAAACATATAATTTTTTAATGTACATCAGACTACAAACAAAAACATATTCTCTATAGTTTCCATCCATCATGTAATGTATTTACAGCAAAATGCTCACTTTTCTTGTAGTGAATATAATCTGTTTATATGCAGCACAAGGCAGTCTATGCTGGCAAGCATTCGCCCATAACTCTTAGCCATAGATACTTCTCCTTCATGACAAAGTTTTTCTTTCAAAGCTTCTACCCCTCCCCAACCCCCTGGAATGCTATCAACTTTGTACAATGCTACGTTCATCACAGTACTGAATTCTTGCAGACTAATGGCTTCTTCCAAAGGTTATGACTTTTCTACACTCCAGCCAAACATATTTTATGGGGCCTTCTTCAGCTTCTTCTGTTAATTGATTGATTATCCTTGGTCTAATGTGGTCCAGGTATGTACATATATATTTCGTACCAACAAGTTATTTCCAACTACAACAATATTTTTATATGCCCTTGAATGCAGATTTTTTTTAGGTTTGACTCCTTTCGGTGTGGTATCGCCAATAGCTAGTACAGAACATTTCTTAAATGCAGAAACTCTCCATCTACAGTTATTCTTATGTATCTTTAGGTTATCACCGCATTTGAACAGATGTTTGCACTTGTCATATCGTTGCGTAGCACAGGAAAGACCCTTCACACAAGTAGTTTTTTAATGCTTCCTCGCATTTCGGCTGCAGACAAATATCTTGTCACAGCAACAGCAACGAAGCATTGACGAAGTCATCGATGGCAACATTGCGATCAGTGATCCATCAGAAGTCGATGGTGCTGTAGGAGACCCAACTGATGAAGTCGATGGTGGCATTGGTACCATGCCCATAGCATATGTTAGCTGTGCTACTGTAGGTAGCCCATCCTAAGAGGTCGAGGCCAATGCTATTATAGGAATATCGCTTGAAGAATTCGATGGCACTGCTGGTACCACTCCCGAAGAAGACGATGACGCTGCTGTAGCCACCATTAGCTCAAGAGTGTCCGAAGACATGGCAGATGCATAGTAAGACTTAGATGCGAAGCTGCAGAAGCTAGCTGAGACGATGGATCTAGCTTTCACTGCAGCCGTTCTCAAACTGAGCCTCTCAGCTGATATCCCTGCCACTTATAATATACGAGTATGCCAGCCCTGTGACTTCATATTGATTTTGAACCAATCGTATTACACCAATAATATATCGTTCGAACACCGACCAGCCCATCGCTTAGTTGCCACGTGATTGAAGCTGACCAATCACGTGCAGGCATTGAGATATCACATGATTTGAACCCATAATATTCCACGCATGGACCCTTACCTTAACAATTACGCTACCAAGCTAATGTTACGTACAAGGAAGAAAATATATGCTTTAAACATTTTTTATCGAAAAAATTTTGTTGCTATAAATTTTGGAATATTTTTAAAAATTTTAATCGGTAACATTAGAATTGTTAAGACAAATAGTAGGTATTAGTGCAGCGAAATGACCACATTTAATGCAGTTTACATATTCAAACCAAGTGCAATGATAATTACGCGAGAACGAAATTAATGACTGAACGTTTATGATGCCTTGGAAAATGAAAATGGTACTATAAAGACGAAACTCTCTTTAAACAACTATATTTGATTGGTTTTATTAGTTTATGCGTGGTTACGTTATCTGAAACACCTTGTTTGACTAATCTACAAGTTAAAAACAATTCACTGGAAAACAGAGAATGAAATAGTTGGTGAATCAGAGAAAAATTTCACTAAATCAATGAGTGAAAGAAAACTGGCATTTTCCTACTAATGCATTAATTACATAGACTGAAGTGACTGCTGAATAAGTCAGGTGCTGTTAACTGATATAAACAGCGATATTCTCCCTGTTTTATGGCTAGAGCGCACGTAGAGAATTGGGATAAGTGAACATAACCATGAGTTGGTGAGTAATTACCGCACTGTACAGTGCAATAAATGTAACGCACGGGGATCGATACATTGCAAAATGATACATCTACGCTTGTGAAGCGATTTAGGTGACCCTTAACAGCAAGTTCTTGAGAGCTGATGAGGGCGATAGAGGTGAGAATGTAGCAGCGCCGGAATGAAAGGGTGGGGAAAACGGGATATACCCGAGAAAATCCGCCTACCAGCAGCATCTTCCGGAACGATTCCCACATGCTAAATTTCAAGGAGTTACCAGGCCGGGGATTGAACCTGGCTCACCTTGGTGGGAGGCGAGCAGGCTAACCGCTCAGCGACCGTGGCCCCAATACGAAATAACTTTTTATTGTTTACGAAATACACCCTCATTTTGTAATACATAGCAAACAGCTCACAAGTAATTCTGACGGCATAAATGTATCACCAGAGTATTAGAATATACGTGCTTTAACAAAATATTTTGAACTGGTTATACTTAATTTCGGTGATACCTACAATCATGAGGAAACTAACAGCGATATCATATAGGTTAAAACAGCTTCACTCGATTTAGTTAAATCCAACTGAGAGACCTATTAACACATATTCTCTGATTTATTAGTTATTAATACCAGCTGAGCTGGGAAAGGTAAGAAACAACTTATGCTGTGTTCCGATTGCAGTTTTTTTTTGTTAACAAAACTGTTTGTAAATTTAATCGATTTTATCTCCAATTTAATAGCGTGTTCTTGTAATTAGTATTTTTTTTTTTTTTTTTTTTTTTTAATGTGAAATATTGTCGTGTGCAAATTACTAAGTAACTGTCACATTAGATTTCCCAACTAAAAATATTACAATTAATTATTATAGTAAACAAATTTGTGTCACTCTCTAGTAAATATTTTACAAAATAAGTTATCTTTTTCAGTCGGTAATTGTTCATTGATTGATGAAGTATGTATCGCATTTATATATTTCCATTTTAAAAATTTTCGCCATAATTATTTTAATATGATAATGTCGAAGACAGAAGAATTTAGAATGTCTGTGAATAAATAGGGAAATTTTATAAACTCGTAGTTTATTTTAATTTTATAAACGTATTTATATTTGACCACGATTAGTAAATTTAATGTTAATAACAGACAAATGCAGTGCATGCAGAAAATTACTATCGCCGGTGGCACTCAAATTAAAAGCTAAGAAATCAGAATTTACGAAATTAAAGACGTACAGAAACCGAAAATTTAACACGGCCAGACATTAATTTTGTTGATGGAAAGCATAGATTCAGACTTTTAAGTGGGCAAATATCTCATATTATATAACGTACAATCACCCACACGATACTTTAACACTGTATAATTGGTGAATAAATAATACATTATTTGATCGTATGCAAATGGTATAATGCACCGTATGGAGCGATAAAGATAATTTATTCATAACTCTCGCAAAGTTATAGTCTGCCTATAAACCAAGACTGGTAAGTACTCTACAATAAACATACCACAAAATTAAAAATTGCGTTACAAAGGACTAAGTCGCCTAAAACGTTATGCCTAACCCGTTCCCGCTACTTCAACTACTTGAATATATGGTCAAAGTATTTCCGAAATTCTTTACAGAAATGAAATATTGCCGAACCAGTGTAGGAGAACTGCTTTAAAAAACTCTCTTCGTAATTTTGTCATTATATAACAGTCGCATGATTACATATTAAAAAAAAACGGAATAGGTACACCTTTGTCCTACCTGCAGAACTTAATGTTGTTACCAACCAAGAACCATAAAACGGAGAATATAAAAAAAAATATCGTAGTAAATAAATAGTATTGTAGAAAGTTTGTTGAAGACAGGTTTACAATTTCGATTAAAAACTTTAATTTATACGCATGTAAAAATAATGTGTAAGATAGTGGAGGGTAAGTGTGCGCACTTAATAGATATTTTAGCACAAATATTTACCTGCTCATTTGAAGAGTATTCGAAATACAGGGCGACAGAGGAGATATTGGATAGTATCACAGAGAGTCAAAGTGACTGTACAACAAAAAACTTTTTTTTTTTATCGAGCATAACTGTAAAAGTCGACACTTGCGCACGCTTACCCTCCGGGTGTGCAAAGCATGTCGGGTAAGTGTGCGCATAATTAATTTGAGTTGCACATTGTATATTATATATTTCTTATACCCAACTATATTCACTCTTACATATAATAACTACATGAAATCATACTAGACAAAAGTTAACAAATAATTGCATCACATTCTTTTGATAATTAAGACTTATAAAAATTTTTGTTCTTCACGAAATGAGAAAATCTCGTACCACCATTACCAACACTCGCTATCTTGCACCCAGTCATTATCAGCGAATATTCTTTACACAATAATCACAAGAAAAAACTTCGTGTCCTTCATAAGATGAGCAAATCTCATGCCACCATTCACTACACTCACAACTTTGCACCCAGTCGTCATCATCGCACGATTCGTCACATCCGAGGAAGATGTAGACTTGTGAAGCAAATGGCTGATTAGAAGTACGTCTCGTATAGTGTGTTAGCTTACGTTTGTCTGTAAGTAACTTCATTTTTTTTTTACATTTCTCTTCATTTTTGTTTTTCACCAACTGAGTGTTTGTCTTGATTAGTTTTCTTACAGTTTTTGCTTTTGCATTATCAACTATTTTCTTTTCTTCATCTTCTTTAAATTTCTGTTTTGCTATGAGTATATTTTTGTAAGGAGTTGCATTTAAAATCTCATATTTCTGCCCACTTCTTTTCCTTTCGGTTTGCTTCTGAGCTGTGGGTAAGGGATAGATTCCTGCGACTGAAGCAATTTTTCCTGAGGAAGAACCGGTTATTGGAATTACTTCTATTTGTTATTCTTCTGAGTTTTCTGGCATCTGTAGTTCATCTTCTGTTCTTCTGTCCTCCAACTCTTCGACCAGTCTTCTCTAGTTTTGTCCATTAGTATCTTGAGCTGGTTCAGTAGCAAGTGACGAGTGATCAATGTATTCAGCAACTGGCAACTCAATCCTCGTAGGCTCAGCACACAGAAAATCATCTTCCGAAATAACACCGGTATTAAACTGGTAAATACATGTATTCCCGAAAAGCTGCTGCTGCTTTACCAACTGTTGCAACTCTTTTAAAAGCTGAACCAAATAGGCCAGCCCCTTCCATCTGTGCAACAGCTCTACCTGGATGACTGCACATCCATTCTTAAATTTCGTCTAGATATAACTTTTTAAATGGTGCAAAAATTACTTTGTCCTATGGTTGCAACATGTGACTTTAATGGGGCGGCGATTTCAATAGGACAATGTTATTCTTTCTGCAGAGTACTACTGCTGAAAGAGAACAACGTGAAACATGATTTTCCAGAATGAGCAGGACAGGATCGTCCTCAGAAGGCTTTGTGTGTTTGGAAAAAAAACTAACCAATCTAGAAAAAGCTCTGAATTCATCTACCCGGATTCACTTATTAGACCAAGACAACCTGTGGGAGCATCGTTATAGAGTTCTGGTTTGTTCCTTTTACGTGGGAAGATTAAGGCGGTTGGGATGAAGTTCCCTGTTCGGTTCACACAAAATATCCCTAGTACTAGCTGTCCCCTCTCAGCAGACTTAATTTTTTTCACTGATATTTTACATTTCTTTGCTACAATTTTATTTGTTTTATCGGGAACTGTTGACACGCCAGTCTCGTCCATGTTGAATATTCTGTGAGGAAGCAACATTTGTATTTCTCTAAGCCCTATTTCAGATTATCAAAATACCGTTCTACCTGTACGTTATTGAAACCCATGGCTCTTCCCAAGCTACATTGCCCTAGTGTACGCAGTGAAAGACCAGACTCTTCATGAAATCTATAAACACAATCCCTACCCGCAGCCTTCAGTTAATCATTTCAACGATTCTCTAAACCATTCTGTACTGCAAATTCGTAAGCTACTTTCAAGTGTGTCTTCCTTGTCATTCCATAGAATCTAGCCTCCAATATGTTACGTGATTGGTTAATGCCTTTGCCATCTTTTTGATGAAAACTTTGCTGTATCTCCCCATGGAAATAGCGACGATACCCTGCAATTAAACAAAAAAACAACACCATTCTAATCACTTAATCTTTAATATCTCGTTCCTTCAACATCACGCTTCTCAAACTAGACAAGCTTCATAAGAACACAGAAAAAAATTCCATAAATTTAAGCTCTGTTTGCATTACATGTTATATATTGGAGTAGTGGTAGCTAAATTAGCAGAGCAACCAGATAAGGCCTTAGTTGTATACTTTAGATCCAGGCAGCTACGATTTTGGTGTTAACTTTCTTGACATTGCCATAATCTCTCTACAGTACACTCTGCCTATAGTCCAAAAAACATGGGAATTTCTTGTCTTAAGAAAACATAAGGAGCTATTATATTACATTTGTTTTTCAAAGCTAGTCTAATGACCTTTACACAATTGGAAACTGTAACATTTGAATTTACGTCTTTTACTCTACAATAGATCTTCACGTGTTGTTCCTTACGGAGCTTTAAGTTACACAACTAGACTGTCAAAGTAAAAGTAAAGGATTCTGGAGTTTATTATGTTTTCGAAATGTTGAAGCTTAAAATCAAAATAAGTCGCCAGTTTCCCGAAAACCTAACTGAATTTTTTACAGTACAAAAAATACTTTGTTTATAAGCATTAAGTTTCTATATTAAATAATTTGTCCTGCCTAGTTCTTACAAATATATAAAACTTACAATTTATTTTCTTTATGTTTGTACTGTGTATTGCCGACTTTTGAAACGTAAAAGTGAAATGTTAACGCTTTCAATTGTGTAAGGGCCATAAATACAGCAGAAATACGAATACTCACCAATTTGAGTTTTTTTCGAAGTGTAGGTTCTTTGACTCCTATTTTTTTTTTTGGCAGCAGCCCTCAGACTTATTCCCTGGTCAATAAGATTCTTTGTTACTTCAAACTGATGTTGGGTAACGCATGATAGGTAGGCTTTTCTCTTGTATTTCCCCATAATGAATGAAAACTGAAAACAATTTGTAATACAAGAGTTATGTTATAGAGAAATACAAATAACAAACTAATTTCATATATTTGTCGTTGGTAGGAGGCTAAGTGTACGCAGGCGGGCAAGTGAGCGTACGAACGAAATTGGCGCGCACATTTGCCCGCCTACTACATTGGTTTACAAAAGTCCCGCTAGATGGCATAAGAAGGAATGACCACCGCCAACCATTTTCTACACGAGAAAAGCTAGAACATGAATGACTTCTTTTCAAATGCTCAAGCCCTCAACATATCAAAATGTTGTAGTCTAAATTGTGAAAACTATTTTGTTACCTGTATAAATCGCAGAATTCAATAAGAAACCTTCGCTGATCATTCACCTTACTTCTTTTCCCCACTTATTTTCGCTACAATATGTGCATGTCAGATGTGGCACCAGTACTACCAACTACTGAAAAACGTTGCCTTCGCACACTTGAAGAAAACTATGTCTGCATTTATCTTACATTGGTGTTACACGTGATTTCGGTTTGAACACTCAAAAGTCTGGTCAACGTTACGTTTGTAACTCGTAAAGCTTGAAGTATTTGCACGCACACGGTACAAAAGCGAAATGAAAGCCTTGCACTAGAAACTGGAATCAGCTGTAAGACAGTGAAATACTAGTAGACCTAACTGAAAGTCAGTTAAGCTCTAACTGACTGGCAATCGGTTTAATGGAACGGAAACCATTGTCTTGGCGAGATATTCTCAGCCACGTCTACAAATACGAAGTAAAACGTGCTTCTCCTTTTTTTTTTGTTAACTCATATTTGTGAAGGAGGCTTCGACTATTTGTACGCAATAAATTATATGAAAAGTACGCGTGTGTTTTTATTTCGAAAACAAATAAACTGTAATATATGATCCAGAGAAAAATGTCATGCAGATGGTCATTCACGACTTTTGCCAAACGAGAAGTAAATTGAATTTAAACCAATACACCACAGCTATTGCAATGATTGCTAAAGTAACATTTACTACATGGCAACAGTAAGGAATTTTGTGCATCAAAAACTTTCACGACAAATAAAATCTGTTTTCATTATTTCAAATTAAATTTCGAGATCCACATTATGCAAGCACGTAAATCAAAAAAGCATAAAGAATGATTGGTAGCATATTCACAATTCCATTTGGACTCCCAATTTATGAGGATATCTTACAATTCAATAAATCGTAAATGCTAACAGATAAAAGTTCTGTTATTATTAATTCATACCTAGAATATATTCGAAAATGCACACTATTAACGCAAAACGTATAATAAAAGATAAAGAAGTTTTGTATCACAGTATGGCACATTCTTCATAAAACAAAACCATAAGTAGAATATACAAATTCAAATCTCTGATAATAATAATAAGGAACTTCCTGAATAATTTATTTGTCGAAACTTATGTACAACGTTCATATAATTAAGTAAAAATTTAATACGATTTCTGAAAAAAACCAAGTAAACTCCTCTCGTGTCAATAATTTGATTTACATAATTATAGAAATTTTATTAATATATTAATAAAATATAATAGAGAAAAAGAACTTCTACATATATATACACATATATGAAAGAACATGTGTTTTATACCTTAATGACTGAGGTGCATAGGCGTAGAGTGATATCATGATGATGATAACATGTGTAGGATCATAATTTGCTGTACCAAATAGCATGCATACGATAAATGGCTTACAACATCTCAGACGTGGTTTAAAGTTCGCTACAGTATTTTTTATTAAGTACTTACGATTAGTAACTCGTAAAAAAGGGAACAATTCTTTGGTCGGTGATAGTTGCAAACCCCTCCCACATATCGTGGTAACACGATTCCTCGGTTTAATGTGAAAACCGAGCAGGGTGAGAAATTGTTTGAGCAAAGATTTCCATATGAGCGCATTGGCAGAAATAGTCTTATTCTATTTTTTTTTCTATAGAGATCAATTCTATACTTAACTCCTATTCACTCTCCCTGCCTCATCCCTTTTTGTTCAGTCATAAGGCTGGTTACGAACGACAGGTCTATATTTAGGTTAGGGCAGCCAACTTTAGCTAGGTTTGGCTATGTTAACCCTGCCTACAATCTTAAGAAATTATTCAAAAAAATTATTACATCTGCGTACACGCAAAGTGAGAAATAGCGAACGGCGACAATTTTTTTTTTTTCATACATTCGTGGTGACATGCCTTCATTGTCTCAGAAAAGTGACAAATGCGTTTTATTTTTATTATTTTTTTTTTATCGACGCTTAACATTCTTATATTTGGATCGTGACGTGTGGCATTTTCATACAACGCATAGGTACATGAATCACTAAACCGGAAGTTAGTGTATTTACTAACCTTTCGAGATCCACATTAGTTCATGGTTTCGAGTTTTGCTACCAAGAATAATTTTGATTTGTACTGTAATTATTCCGACGCTATGCTTGCCTAATAATCACGACCAGCGAATCACGCATTTAGAGCCCGCTGAAAATGGAATGAATCATTCCCAGAGAAGAACTTTAACCGAAGACCATAAATCGGAATAGGCGCAGAGAAGACACTGATAAAATAATGCATTTTTTTTATGGCGGAAACAGCATCAAAATCCACTAAGTAGTTTAGAAGCCTTAGTGAATTACACAGACACACGCGGTCGGGCGACTTTGTTTTATACTACGTCTATATAAAAGCATGTAAAAACTAAGAGGAAAAAAAAAAAAATCAAAATTCCAGGTGTTATTTTTGCGCCGACAAGTCAGGAAATAACATGTGAGCAAAAATATTTCGCGGGGGAATGTATCGATGCGTGCCCGTAATCCTGACGCAGATTTCGTCCACTCGAGTAAACCAGTCGCGTAGGCAGCAGCGCGACGCGATACGCACGCACGCGCGTGTATGAGTTGCGTGTTGCGGACGTGCAGGAGCAGGGCACGGGTGACCGATCGGCTTCCTACTAACGGGCGAGATAGGGGCTGGCGCCATCAATCGCTCCCGTCCCCCTCCTCATTCTGCGGCATTTATCTGGCGTCCGCTGCGGAGGGGCGCGGGACCGCGTGTACCCCGCGCGCATACCGGAGCAGTAGCCATATCTGGGACTGTGCTGAAAATATTCCGTCGTCCAGGGTGACAAGTCCGCCGGCGCGCAAAAACCGTGACTGATTGCCTCGCACCGGAAAATTTCCCCACTCCCAGTGTCATTTTCGGCTAAGCCCCGCGGCCCTACGTGTAATCCAGTCTTTGGTATTTGCCATTGGTTGCTGTTCCAAAAAAAAAGTACGTTTTATATTACATTTTATAGGCTGTTCACGGTGAAATAAACACTTTTCAAATCCCTGCTTAAGGTCTATGCCTATTAACGTTGTGTGTTCCTCCAACATATGTAAAATTAACATAGCAAAGTGGTTCATTACTTTATTCAAGCGTCGGCCAAGCGAAACTAAATGATTAAAAAAGTAAGTATTTTAGAAACTGCTCATTTTTATACCTTGGTGCATAACAAAATCACAGAAAGCGAAAGAAATATTTGAAGTTATCACAAACGGTTATCTAACACTTTTCATTCGACGTTAAGGTATGGATCGTTACCAACTTTACTGGACGCATGCCATTCAGCAAGCCCGTTAAAATATGCGCAGGCAGGTGACATTTTTCTAAGGTTGATTATAAAAATGCTCACTTTATCGTGAATAGCCTGTAAAATGTAAATGTAAGTATATTTTTTCTAAACACTGCAAGTGTGTGTGTGTGTACGACAGAGAGATAAATGGAACATACATAAGTACCTCTACCGGCTGACCCACCCAACCGCGCATGCTTTTCCGTATCTATCCACACCGCGCACAATACTACACATCCACAAAACATCTCCTCCGCTATAATTTAATTGTCTCTTATGTAGCCGAGTCCAATGCTGTGTACGTACTCGTCTGTTAGCTGAACATCGAACGCAGCGCCATTGTCATCCTGCACCAATCAGCGACGCGAAAATTGCGAATCACTGCAAAACAGCACGTGCGCGTTTGATTTCTTTTCGTCAATACAGTCCGTGGTGACTATTTGTTTGAAAGATGAAGAAACACAACAGTACTAAGCGAGGCGTTACCAAGGATGCAATCGTCATATATAGTCCATTCACGGTTTCTTCGGCCTTTTTGAATCAAACCTTTGAAAAATCTCCCCATGTATGACGTGTTTAGCAATTTCCTAAATACGCCCTGAATCACAAGCGTTTTATACTTGTGTTAATAAAAGTTACTTTTTTTTCTGTTAAATATAGATGTTATTAATATACTATCTATAAACAATAATACTTAATTGAAAAATAATTTGAATAAAAAACAGGGAGAAAATAGGTATTTCGGTAACGCCTAGTGAGAAACAGTTCTTAAACAAAATAGCATTACAACTGAATGCGCACGAATGTGGTGCGTTGTCCCTCTGGTGTAATTCTCCAGACTTATTTAAGCTTATCTTGCACGAGGCGGAGTAATATCCTGGAAGTAGAACATTATCAGGTATTCAAAAAAGGCTGAAGTAACCATGGATGGATTATACCAATGTATTCTGTAAAAATTGCACTAATCTGTTTCAACACAATAAAAGGACTTGCATTCTTCTAAAAATGACTGCTTCTCAACGAACTTCTACAGTAACACCATCCGTTCACTTCCAACTGTACTGGCGCCAGTAATCAACTCGTACGTGGCGTTCTGATAAGACTGATATTTTCTTTGATGGTATTGTGTGCTACTTCAGTACCAAAGTTTTTGCGTGCACGTTAAATGACAAGCGAAAGTTCGTTCACTCAGACAGTGATCAGTTTTTACATTGCCACCATTACGTGTGTGTGTGTAGTTTCAGTGTCATAAATCGTCCGTCTGTGGTATTGGGGTCTGAATGAAATGCCGTTTACAAACGAAGAAGCATTCGATGTGCTGATCACGCTAGAAAACTGTAGTCTGAACTGCAGAGCATCTGTCCGTTTGTAGGCAGAGAGATACCCACAGCGTCTCCATCGCTCATGAAATGTCTTCCACCGTACTGCATTTCGCGTGCCCCCACAACCGGGCTAGTGGAGGTCGTCGCATCAGACGACCCATGACAGACGAGAGGGCTGTTGGTGTAGTTGCTGCAATGGTAGTCAATCCTAATGATTCTACACGGAGGATTGCCCGCGCCTTAGGATTGATCCAAAGTACAGCGTGGGGAGTTCTTGTAGATAACCGTTTACATCTGTACCATGTACAGCTGCGCCAAGAACTTGGGGGGCAAAACGTCTTTCCTAAGCTTTTGCAACTGATGTCAGGACATATACCGTGCTTTCCATCGTAGCATTTTGAGGACCGACGAAGCCACATTCAAAAGTAATGAAATGGTGACCTTAACAAAGTTCTTTACTGATCAGCAGTCAAACCACGTTGGCTACGTCAAGTGGATTACCAGCATGTGTGGCGCCTTAATACTTGGCGTGGCCTTCTTGGACATTGTGTCATAGGGCCAATTTTTTGAAGTGTCATTGAATGGTGCAGCTTATGCGAACTTCCTAAAGAATATGTTGTATCATCTGATCGAAGATGTCCCCCCCCCCTCTCTCTCTCTCTCTCTCTCTCTCTGAGATTAACAATGCAGCTTTAACAGGATGTCTGTCTTGCTCCCTTTTCACGCAGAGCTCGGCTAGTTGCTGACATGTTATTTCCCAGACGGCAGACTGGACTAATGTGTTCTGCGTCTTGGCCACCACATTCTCCAGACTCGTCCCCAAATTACTTTTGTTTGTGGGGGAGAATCAAATACATCCGTCTACTGCGTGCGTTCAACAACGAGGGAAGACATGAAAGACAGAATCAAAGCAGCATGTGGATCTCTCAGCTGTGCTGAGGTCCAACGAGCAACTGCGAATGTAATGAGAGCAGAGTCGTGTCCGATACATGATGGTCGACATTTCAAACACTTATAAAAGTACTGTGTGCGAATGGGTGTTCGCAATTCCAAGTTCAAGGTGGTTCTCTCAACCCATACCGGTATTTACAGTATACCCGACTGCCGTTTGATAGCGTGTAAACTAGGTATTCACGCCAGAAAAAAACATTATTCGTTAAGATTTCCTTTTGATTGTATGTACGACAAAAACATTTTCGTTTATTTTCATTAAATTGTGCGTAAACTGCACACGTCGAAAACCATATGTTTTCTTAGATGTTTTTTATTTATTGTGCGTAAATTATGCACGCCAGAAATAAACTCTATTAGTAAATTTTGTTACCTTCTAGACGAGCTATTCATCGATACCTTATATGACCCCCGTTCCCATTTGAAATTTCTAAGATCACACCCCGTACCCTATTTCCGGCATGTTCTGAGGAACGGAATAGCTATCAATCGATGCTTCATATAGGGTATAGTTATCAGCATGTTTTCTCAAATCTCCGGTGTCATGTTTCAGAGAAAAAGTGGTGATACAGTTGGTGTGAATCATCATTATTTATATATATACATATGGTTATAAACTTTTTAATTACCGTAGTTTATAGGTAATAAACATTTCAAAAATTAAATCTTTAATATATTGTGTGTAATTATATAATAAATACAATAATTTATGCTATACAAATAATACCAAACCAGCAACGGAAGTTCAACGAGCAAACAAAAATACCTTTGGGTAGCTCAGAACAAACTCTTATAATGTACGTCTGTTCATGGGATAAGCTACTCTTAAGATACTTTTTAATTGTAGTGTATAAGATATGTTCCTCAAAATCTAGGTTCCATGTCATCCGAAATAACTACCATAGAAGGGACTGGAAAAGCAAAACAAAACATTTGCTAGTTCAGTGGACATAAAAAAAATCCACAGAAAAAATATTTACCTGTCGCAATTTTCAAAAAATTTAAAAATATATGATTTCTTCTTGGAAACGAGGTATAGGTTTTAAACATAAACTTAAAATCTTAATTTCGTTTTGTACGAAGCAATGACTTGCTACTTCACGGCAGAAATGTTAACACTTTGAGAAGTTTGTTCATTTTTTTTTTAATTTTTATAAAACCTCTAGGTTTATGAAGTTTATTTTAATGCATAGTAGTTAACATAAAATACTTGTCTGTAGGAAGTGTACTTTGTAAAAAAGACACTACAGTACTTATATTATTTTCGGTCATGTAAATAGGACCTATGTTTCATTGTAAATGATTTATAGTGACCAAAATTTAACAGTGTAAAAATTTAAATACTGTGCTGTACAACGTACGGATATCTCTGTTCATTTGCACTCCTTTCATAAATTTATGGGAAAATTTTCTGATAACCAAATTAAAGGCACTGTGTAACTATTCACTATTCCTGCTATGTTATTATTCTGCGAAGAACTGACAAATGAATGAACAACTGCATGGTTATTTACATTCGCCCAATCAAAAACTTATTAAAAACCAAGGTAGTAAAGCTTTTGGCGCAAACGGACTTTACGACTTGCCCCCCAAATGCTGAAATCTCAGCAGTCGGTGCCTCGATGCTTTAATGAGCAAGTAAGGCCGTTTCGAATCGGAAATTAACTTAGTGCTTCAGGAACTCGCAGTACATAAAATATTAAACTGTGGAATATATAATTTCGCGCAGAACAGATTAAACCAGTGGGTAATATTTGCATCGAAGAGCAGCGGTTGCATCCAAGAGTTCATGTATGAAGTACATGCACAGCTAAAATTAACTTCCAAAATTAATCACAATAACTTAACACTTACTAAAAGCTCTACGCGCGAGAAATTGGACTTTATAATGTAACTTTGCAGCAGTCCGAATTAAATAATCAAAACGTATATAGAAAATTATAGGATAAAATGTTTTTCAAGGCAAACTACGATGAAAATAATAGATTTTATTGGAAAAATTAAAAATCAGACATCGCACATATATTATGCAGGTACAGCTGGTTTAAAATTGATCGCACACTTTAAAAATAAACTTGTAAACATTCCTGGCACCCAAGCACATGTTGTAACCGATTCATTCGCTGTGTGCGCGACCGGGTACATGTAGCGCGAGATACATATACTGCGGCTTCGTTGTTCAACACAGTGAGCAAGTCAGATGTCATGTGTACCAACGGACCACTCTTCCTGCAGTTATATATACAGGTGACTCACGTCTGCCAACAGTCGCCTATCTATGAACTTTGGCCCAGCTGGTGTATATAAAAGGCAGTGCGACATGCATACAGCAGTACTAGGTTTTTTTTTACTTCCACTAATAATGAGCATGTTTATCACCCATCTTCCTCATGCAAAATTTTCCATTAATGCGTGGCTAATCTTTGAACCTCTGTCATATCGAGAGGAATTTTACGGTCTCTATGACTTTTTACCATCTTATATATAATCTTAATCATAGGTACACTTAGGGAGGTAGTAGTAGACTCAATCATGGCCATGGCTGCCCATTTTCTCTCCGTCACGCTGCAGGCCTCCTGGCACATCTTTCCCGCGATGTGTAACACATTCAGCTCCCATTTCTACCTCGGACGCACGCTCGGCACTTAGATAAGGGTGGGTTTGCAAAAATTACACAGCAGAAATTTGCAAGTAACATCCGGGCTAGGAACGTGCAGCGAGGATATTACAGATGGGGGACATACTGGCCACGAAAGATATTTCGCAACATAGCCGATCTAGCGCTGGTCGTTAACAAGTCAGACAACAAATTCCGGAAGCACATAAGTTAGTGTCAAAAATGTTACGTGATAATGCCATATTATCCATGCTTTGCGCTACAAGGCACCATTGCAAAAGCAGGAAGGGGCATACTGGAACAGTTTATCTGCAGACGTGCACACGACAAAGCTGAGCCATCAGTCGAAAAAGTCGATGTGAGGGATGCGGCAAGCTAGAAGCACTTTACCATATACAAGTACACCACAACAACTACACCTATTATCAATATTGCACAAGTCCCTGTAAAGCATTCACGAAAAATAAAAATTCATGTGCTACGAAATTCCGCTCTTTAGAAAACTGTTGGGTAAGACAGGTGATGTTCACATGAAGGGGTCTATAATCATGTACAATAAATGTACAGTGCATAAATTAAACATTCACCCAAAAACACTGAAGGGCTTTCGTATCTTTTGTAAACAACCCATCGCCGGTGATATATCCTTCCCCCTTGGTATATACATATTAAATTTATGATAATTTTTATATTTCGCTGCCAATTTTATTGGGAGCGTGCCTGTCAGTGTGCAGCTATGTGCTCTGATATATATATTTTTTCATAGTTTGCTAAGTTAACCGCAAATGGGCTATGATACAAAAATCTGTGATATCTGACGGAGCACCGGAATTTATTTTCTGAAGCACTCCCGAAATAAAATTTGCCACAAAAGAAACTGACAGATGCCGGTCAGCGACGCGGGAGAATAAAAAATACTATTTTTCCCCCACAGCAGAGGATATCGCTTGCCCAGGGATGATCTTCGAAGCTTGGAGCACGACCGCGCAGGACGAACGAAGAATAAAGGGGTGGACGTAACCACGCGTTCGGCACAGAGATCAGCGAAGGGTAAAGGAAGAAGTCCCGTCCGTGTCGTGGAGGGGGTGGATGTTGGAAGGGATTTTGAAAAGGCGGAGCGAACCCTTGCGACGTGGCACTACGTCTTGGGGGTAGCCCGTGCGGAACACGCTGCCTCTTGCTGGGGGGTTGTATGGAGGAACAGAGAGAGAGAGAGAGAGGGAGACCTAGAGGAGGGGAGAAATACCACACGGAGGTAGAGGTTCTTCGCAAAGTTTGCTCATAAGGGGTAGACTATGTAACTCTTGGTTCACGATAAATTTCTTGAACGTAATAGATGTTTGAATGAGCGCGTGTACATAAAAGAAAGAAAATATCTTGTTCTTAGTGAGTATGTTCAGCTAACATTCAACCAGCCATACAGCACTCGCAAACAACATATTTTTGATGAAGTAGTGAATTGTTAAATAACACTATCCAAGTATTTTTTTAAAATACGCAAATAAAATATAAAACTGCCGAGTTTTCCCCTCCAAATCTTTGCCTTTCTAATAAATGCAAGTAAAGTTGTGTATGTTATCTGTTGATTGTGTAATAATACATATATTTTTCGTAACTAGCTGCTCTTCTGTTTATTGACTCAATTCCTCTTGTAATTTTCCAGTGTTGTATACATATATTTATTTTCTCGTCCATATTTTTCCATGTCTTATTTAAGTATCTTTTCGTGCTCAGTACTGGTTTTCCATTACTGACATCTGCATCGCAATGGCGAATGTCCAAAAATCTCCATCTAGACATTCACCCCCATTGTACTATTCATTCAAATATCATAAAGTCACTTTTACTCTTCTTCTGCAATCCTATTGGCTGAAGGTATAAAGCACACGATACGAAAAAAAAAAAATATCTCCACTTAATCAAGGCTTCTTCGCACACGACGCCCACTATGGTACATAAACAGCGTTGCACGAATACTCGCTTCCATTTTCATGTTGTTGTAAACGTAGGATGTTGTGGACGATATTGACAACACTCAAATAATCTGTACTCCTGATAGGTCTCATGGTTTCGCGGTGAACTGATGTTTAATCTTCTACGTCGCGTAGTTGCACACAGAAATACTAAATACAATTAGGCATTCTGGCAGTTGTTATGGCCACATTGGCTTCTGCCGACTGAGTGCTAAAGATTCGGATGTCACTGATGGTCAGCCGTGAATAAAATATTTTCCTTCTCCTTGGTATTTTTTTATAAGAAGAGAATCTTGATTTTCGCTAAAAGATATTCGAGTAGACCAAAACCAAACTTAAATCTCCTACGAGTTCATCTGTAGCTTTCGTTAAGAGTGGGATGGACCCGCGCGTCCAAGGTCAAGAAGCGAAGGAGCGATACGGGCGACACTAACACGCACGCCTAGTGCCTCCTAGCTCCTACGCGCAAGGCGTGCAGTTTTTCCGTCGTGACGCTGTACTTTGCAAATTATAAATAGGACAACGAGATTTCATAACACGCTATGAGAGATCACAGATCTCTTGCCGCTTAAGCAAACTGCATAGGCAAGCTTTAAAAATGCGATATATGACCATTTTCACGATTTTTTTCTCCAAGAATGCACTTAATATGAAAAAAGTAAAAAAATAAAATAAAATAATAGGGACATAGATAATTGTTTTTGTATCTTTTCTGACAAAATACTGTATTTCTATAACATTTATTTACCGAGATACGCGTATTCGCACAAACAACTATTTCACAGAAAATGTTTCAGTCCATCCTACTCTTAATTTGAGCAGTTTGAAATATTCGTCCTATGGGGTTGAATGATTAGGTGAAATATTTTGAACACTCTCCATTGCAACACTACGTCGTCACAGAAAACCAAGTCCGAGATATTAAATAAAAAAACACGGAAAACGAGCCAAGAGTGGCTGTAGTCAAAATAAATAAGTAAAACGTATAATAAATACCAAAATGAATTCTGTCAGATTACTAACAAAACAAAAAAATACAGAACGAATAATCCACGAAAAAAAAAAACTGATAAAAAACCAAGGACAACACAATGATGTCGACATAAACGAAACGTTGGTTTCAATCAAACTGAAACAAAAAAGTGAAAAAACCAAGTACAACAAACGTCGTACAGTACAGTCGAACACTGAGACGAGGACAAAATGTCGCTCGAGACTGAAAGACACAACAATGACGAAACAGAATATCGCAGTAAGTTTTTAGAAGGCTGTTCATGATAAACTGAGCACTTAAAATGAACCTTTGAAAAAAGTCACTGCCCCTGAATGCATATATTTCAATGGGCGCACTGAGTGACATTTTCCCAGTAAAGTGAAAATAGTTCCAAATCTTAACGTTCAATAAAAAAGTGTAAGGTAACCATTTGTAATAAATTAAATTATTTCTTCGCTTTCTGTGTTTTTTTTTAAAATCCATTTAAGTGCAAAAATTTGCAAATTTGTATAATATTAAATTTGTTAATAATTTCCCAGTTTTACTTGACCGACGCATGAATAAAGTGATAAGGCCCATAATAATTTCGGCGGAAGAATACACAATGTGGATACAATTAGATCTTAAGCAGGGCTTTCAAAAGTGATCATTTTACCGTGAACAGCCTATAGACGAGCTTGTCGCGACGTTTCTGGAGCCGACATCTCCACACGTACTCAGGCGAACTGCGGGTGTCTTCAATAACACACTTAGCGGAAATTTGTTGAATAGTCACTGAGAAGAAAAACTGCTTAAGTCAACTACAGTTTATCAGACTGGAGCTTAAATTGGACAACAGCCATACTTGACGATTTTATGTAGGGCGTGAACTACTGTGTCTATCAAGGTACATTTATCTGCATTCTTATGGGGGCTGATTTGATATTATACTTCATCATGTGATGATAAAGAAACTTTTCAAAGGTTTTAATGCTATTCAGTTAAGGACAAAAATTTGAGTACCTTATAAATGATTGTGCAAATGGAATGAGACTGCGCGTGCTGAAAGGTCGCGTGGATTTATTACAAAGATTGCAATTTCAGTTCAATAGGGGACCATGCTGGTTGCGCGAGTAAATCAAAATCAAAATGTCACAAGCATTATATACAATTGTTCCGCGCCTGGGTGAAAATGGGGAAACTGGATGTCGCTGACATGGCGATGTGACGAACGTGTGTCTCCGTAAACAACGTAAATGTATACTATAGTATGGGCAGTCATTATTCAAAATCGTGACTAGATGGAGATTTTTGAACATGTCTGTCATGGAAAAACAAAACCAAACACGAAAAAAAAAAAAAAAAAAAAAAACTTGTTGCAAGTAACCTGTGGATTACTATTCAGAAATTTTTTCGTGTACAGTCTGTTTTTTCCATGACGGACATCTGCGTCGCAATGACGGGTGTCAAAAAATTTCCATCTAGTCATTCGTCCCCCATTACAGTATTTATTCAAAGATCACTGTCAAAATTGTTATGAGTCGATAAAAGTGTTAACAGGTCGGATTTTATTTTTAATTTCCACAGTTTCCATTTGCCTACGCTGAAATGGTAAAATTAAGCAATTTCGTGATTGAAAAGACTATGATATTTTCTTTAATCAAGAATAAACGTATAATCGTGGTTAATACTTGATATTTGAAACACTAGAAATCTAGGGAAATAACACGAGAAAATAAGACGAGTGTAAAGCAAACTGTTATGCAGTTTGTCTGCGTAAACGTTAAGAATACAATTTAGTTTATGATTGATGGTTTTAAATTACGAATAATTAAATTTTACTAATAATATTATTACTCCGTAAAATATATTACAAAATAACAAACCATAATTCAAGAAGAGAAATTGAAGCCGTCTGTTCTCTAATTAATCCACGTAACGAAGTTTCGTAAAAAAAATTTTAAGCAAAAATGTGTTACTTTTAATTTGTTTCATGCTCTTAAATATTGTTGGAACATTCAGTGAACAATAACATCGCATGTTTTAAGATGAAAATATAATTATCACCGTGATTAATGTTTAATTTCTAAAACTTTTTAAATTTACAAAGAGTAACTTTTATTTTGAACTTCTTTTTTCGTGTTGTTAAACCTCGCAAAATTGCGGATGAAAATTTTATTTCATAAAAAATTAGGTCTCCTTTTGCTTTACTGCCAGCGTATTATGTCTTGGTTTAAACCAGTATTATGGGTTCGGAGTGAAAATATAGCACAATAATATTTGACACGGTTGTTATTTGCAAAAGGATCATAAATCATGACTGAGAACTATAACGTCGTGTTTCCGTAACAGATATTAAACGTGCCTGAAACCCGGCGAAATTCCGTGCAGTGGTTCAAAATTTCTTATCGAAGGTTATAGAGGTTGATCACCCACCCTTGCGGGGCAGCGGTGGCGCAGTGGCTAGGGCGCTCGCCTCCCAGCACGGCGATCCGGGCCCTATACCCGGCAGGCTCACTCCCGGATTTTCTCGCGTGGGAATCGTGCTGGACGATACCGCTTGCCGGCGGGTTTTCTCGGAGTACTCCTGTATCCTCCGCCCTTCCATTCCAGCGCCGCTGCATCCTAGGGTCTGGGTATGACGGGCACCTGCGGGTCCCAGCTGGAAAGCCCGTCACTCGGAGAAGGTTGCCTCGCCCTTGGTTCACCCCCCACTCGAGTTTTTACCAACACTTGCGTACAATCAAGCATCGCTGTTCCTAAGGGCGAAGAATGGAAAGGATTAAGTATCGATAGTTACTGCACACGAAGTTTGGTTTAAATGATGTCTGTTATTAAAAAAAAATGGATACGTCACTTTGAGTGGCGTTAGTTTTTTAAGGTTCGATGAACAATTCCAAAGTTAATTGAGAACACACATATCCACTCCCACGAGCATACGAAAATGCATTATTATACGCATACGTATATGCAAGTAGCTCAATCATTGACTAAACTTATCTCAATCAAGGGTTGTTACGATAACAAGATGAAAAACATGAAATCACATTTTGGCGAATTTATTTAAACATTTAAATTTTAAGTATTACTGACTGGAAATTGATGCTAGTTTCCTTTAACAATGTTACATTGCTTCATAATAAATTAGTTTTGTTGCCAGCGATAAATAATTACAGGTGACATGCGATGTACTTTCGCGTGTAGCAAGTAACACGTTTTAACCAATTTCGTTGAGTCAAGAATACAAAAAAATTGCTTAAATGTGGCTGCGTTGTGGCCTATGGAATTTCATTTTTTCGTATCGTGGTGGAATATTGAGTGGAGGGGGATCTTATGTCTCTTCTTACACGAGCACTAGAAGCATTAAGAGTGTTGAAATGAGGGAGGAGGAAGGCAGAGAAGGAGACTACGGCCATAGAACGGGGCTCTTTTCACCTGCTGTCCGCCCCTGGTAAATATTATGGCTATGACGATGGAGATAATGATATAGGCTGTTCACGATCAAATGAGCACTTTTGCTGCCCTAGTTACTTTTTCCTTTAAGCTATTTCTTATTCTTTTACAGTCTTTAAAAAAAAAATATTGATGTGTAAGTAATAAATACAACGTGTATATTTCACCGTATGCTGGAATTAACATCTAAGGCTAAAGTAAAATATATTTATTGGTTATTATTTCAAATGAGAGGACTTTCAAAAGTGCTCACTTTACCGTGAACAGCCTATAAATGCAATTCACGGTTAATTGAAAACATTTCAAATCAATCTTTGAAAAAACGTCACTTCCCCTAATTGCACGTATTTTAAAAGGTACGCTGACTCGCGTGCGGCCATTTAAGTTGGTGACGATGGAAGGAAAGTAGTTCCACATCTTAACAGTTGGATGGACAACCGGTTTTTTTTTTTTTTTTTTGTGAAACAGTTGTTTGCTCGAATACGCGTATCTCGGTAAATAAATGTTCTGCAACACGCCTTTTTGTCAGAAAAGATAAAAAAAAAAAAAAAAAAACACTTATCTATGCACGTAATTTTTTACATTTGTCGTATTAAGTGTATTGCAGTTTTAAAGCTTGCCTATGCAGTTTCCTTAAGCGCCAAGATAAATGTACAAAGATATGGGCGTAGTTTTATATGTAATATTTCATCGCGTGTATTAAAACCCCACTTCTACAGATCTAATCTACAGAGTAGAAAGTCACGACGGAAACGCTGCAAGCCTTGCGCGTGTAGTGGGAGGAGAGTTCATGCAACTCTTTACATTGAATTAGAAGCGTTAGGAAAACACAGGTGGATACTGAAATTATTTCTTTCTCTTTCTGTTCTTTTAATCATTGAAAGTGCAAAAATTAGCGCAAAATCATAAACTATTAAATTGTCTACGAATTTTATAGTTTTACTTCACCTACGCATGAATAAAGTGATCATGCCTATGGCAATGTTAATTTTACGTACATGAGGCGAAAGAATTCACAATGTCCATACAAGTAGATATACCTAAGGTGGTTCACAGTAAAATTAGCAAATCTGAAAGCCCTCCTCAAGATCTACTTGTGAGCACATTGTGTATCCTTCAGCGAAATGTAAAATCAATCTTGCTGTGGACCTAATCACTTTATACATGCTTCAGTAAAGAGTAAAACTATTATAAAAGTTAATATTTTACACATTTTATAATCCACACACTTGTTAAAAAATTCAGAAAGGAAAATAAACCATTGCAGTATTGACAAATGTTTACTAAAGTCTGTTCACGATAAAGTGAGCACTTTTGAAACAAACCTAAGAGAAAAGACACACTCCCTCCCTGGATATATTTTAACGGGCGCAATGAGTGGCATGTGCCCAGTAAAGTTGGTAACGATGGAGGGGAAAGTAATTCCATATATTAACGTCAAATAAAAAGGGTCCTGTAACCATTTGTTATAACTTAAATTATTTCTCTCGCTCTTTGTGTTTTTTAATTCATCGAAGTGTAAAAATGAGCAGATTTGTACAATGATTACTTTCTAACAATTTCACAGGTTTTCTTGACCGACGCATAAATAAAGTAATGAGGCCCATGACAATGTTAATTTTACATAAGGCGGAGGAATACACAACGCGTATAGAAGTAGATCTTAAGCAGGGTTTTGAAAAGTGCTTATTTTACCGTGAACAACCTATAAATATTTTTAATTCAATGTTGAGACATGAAACTACTCTCTCTCCTTTGTGCCGTTACCAACTTTACGGGACGCATGCCACTATGAGGGCCCGTTAGAAATATACGCATGTAGACGGCAGGTATAGTTTTCAAAGGTTAATTTCAAAAGTGCTCACTTTACCGCAAATAGGCTTTTGTTAAGCAAGCCTTTCAAAGGTGCCGAGTTTATCGCGAACAGACTGTAGCAATGAATTCTTTCCAGCTAGCCTGTTCGCGCCGCCTGGCAGAGGCAAGGACTGCGTGTGGTGGTGTAAGCGATGTGCGACGCTCCAGCTTGTCGGAAGCTGCGCCGAGAGGACATCCCCTCCCCATGCACACAGCCGACATGCAGAACGGCTCGCATGCCCGTATTGCATGCAGCCAATCGATGTTGCTACGCGGGCGTTGCTAGGGCACTACTGGTTATCCGGAGCCTTTCCTCTCTGCCAGCTATGTCGGATAAAAAATATTCTCTTTAATTTTCTTCAGGATTAATCTCCCTTGTGTACTATTTTTATAACCAGTTTTTTTTGTGACCGTACAATGAGGATAACACGGGACATAAGGTTGTCGAGAGAAATCGGACAGCGCACTTATTTTGGAGAACAATGTCACGTAAGTACTAAGTGGAAAGATTCTGGCGGCTCTTAACGTCGATGTCTTGAGAGCCGGTGAGGATGGAGCGAGGTGAGTATGGAACAGCATTGGAATGCAATATGGAGGAAAACGGAAGACCCCCATGTAAACCCGCCGTCCAGCGGCATCGTCCGGCACGATTCCTACATGCGAAAATTCTGAAGCGACCCCGTCGGGAATCTGCCACGGTTCGCCTAGGTGGGGGGGGGGGCGAGTTGTTTGACCACTACAACACCGCGGCCCTAATAGACATAGGCGAAACCTATGCGTTTAATAGTAACTTTAGACGCAAGCGCCAACAAATGGGCTCTGCTTGCATGCAGAAAGATAGGCCTTCGCTTGCCGACGAGCGCCTGAGAAACAAAAGTTACCAGGCTCCAGCGTAGCAAAATTCAGGCACGAGAGGATTTTCCAGAATTCGTTCGATGACAAGCTGATAGAGTTCAAACACACGCAAATTTTAAGTTCCTTTGGCAATTTGTTTGTAGCCTATCAGACGAGCCCTACAAAACCCATTAGCTAAAACGTGAACGAAAATAGGAATTCAATCCTTCACTACATGTTCTGATGTGGAAACTATAGATTAAGGGCCATATGCAAAGAATAGTTTGGTCGCCAATGACATTAGAAACGCGGGGAAATTGTCACTAGATGACTCGTTTCGTATGCTCAGTCACATTTAGCATAAGTCATCCTTATTTGTAAATAGTCGAAAAAGGCTGTACGCAGTGAAGTATCTAGTCGCCACTAGTACTAGAGCCGAAGCGAAATCGGCACTAGATTACTCATGTTGTGTATGCTCAGTTACTTCAAGTTGTAGTGGCCCTTACTTTAAGTGGAGAAATCTATTCGTCGAACGACATCCCTGAATTACCATCTAGTGGAGATTTCTGCAAAATGACGGTAACAAGATACGTATGCTATTTGACTAGGATTTAAATTGTTCAATGTATACGGGGTTGTATATTCGCACATTCTTGTTAAGAGATTGTATTTATGGAACTGGAACACTACATATACCTATGATTATATTGTTGGAGCCCTGCTTCAAGTCTGACAAGCGTGTCAATTACTAAACTCGAGCAATTTTATTTGAGCACTCTTGTCCTGCCAAAAACTGTCTGGCCTGAACGATTTATTTTTCGTCCCGCCACCTGGTGAAATGTGTGACGCCCACCATTTTTTGGAGTACGATTAAATTCTGCTATTATGGGGTTGGTGTGTTTACAGAACTACATGACGTAAATGACCTTGGTTAGCAAGTCTGCTTTATTATTTGCCACGTCTGTATTTGGTAGCCCAGATTAATAAACTTTTATTTTGTTTGAAGAGGGGTTACTGCTTGAAGAGGCAATATTTTTGCAGCAGAAAAAGGTACTGTGTTTTATTTTCCCCACCCCCCTCCATCATTCCTGGAGTGATACACGTCTGAATGCTTCCAAGCGCTGAGCTATTCTGAAGAGAGACGCGCGGCGCTTCTGGCGCGGCCAAGCGCTGTCTGGTGGCTACTACTGGCAACGAGTTCAGCCTAGCACACTCTGGCACCTTCCATACGCCTCTCCGCTATTCCCGCCGTCTCCTTGACCTTCCCGAGCCGCGTTTTCGCGTATAAATGTTCGTCCCCAGCCCGAGCAAGTGTGCAGTGTTCCTCTTCGAGTTGCGCGGGCTGGCCGACGATAGATTATGTCTACACCACTTCGTACTTCGGGGCTTCACCATGCTAGACGCGTTTCCGCGTAATATGAGTACCACTCAAGTTAAGTATTATAATGGACGTAGTTATTGTTATGTCGGAGGTAGAGTTTCCCTTTTAGTAGTGTTTTTTGGCGCTTTTTGTGTATATGGTATTTTGTAGGAAGTGTTTCTTCACTTTTTTGATTGCGTGAATTTTCAATATGGTAGTTTATGGAAATGTTTGTAAGAGGTGGATTCTTCTTTTTTTGGCGTACTGTAGGAATGGTCTCCTGGGCTACGAATTGCCAAAAGAATTTTAATGCCAAGAAGTTTAGTGGATATTTTATGGCGTGCCTTTATGCTCATTGTTAAGTGTAATGAGGGTTTTTGAAACTTTCCAATGGTATTCTTGAAATTAGTATTCCATGTCGTACTTTTTTAGTGAATCATCAGGCGTACTTTACTTTTAAAGCTGTAATGGTGCTTGCTTTACTCGGGGAGTTATTTTACCTTTTTTAAATGGGATTTCACAAGTGTTTATTCAGGTTGGGTGATTTCTCAGGATATATTAATATTGTTGTTTTTTCTGTTTGTTCCAGTGCATGTGTGTTCTCTCATTCCCCTAGTTCACCGATTGATAGCAAGCAACAGAAATTTACAGATGCAATTTATATTTTTCAAATCAAGTTGCAAAGTCGTTTTGATAACAATGTATAGATGGGTTTCAATATATTTCTATTGATTTTGGAATTTTTGTGTCCGTGCTTTCCTGATTTATTTTTAAATGCGTGAGTCCTTCTACTTGCCGTCCTTTAGTCCTGCTACTCTCTAAAGGGGCGTAACATGGTAATTTTTCATTTTCATACAACAGTAATGAACACACTACCGTCACTAGAAAGCGCTAAAGTTAATAAAATGTATTTATTACAATACGTTTTTAGTTCTTGTATGTAAGTACAAATTATTTAAATGTATACGAATTAATTCACAAAGAAAAGTAAAGTTTACAGAGTATCACATTTACGAAATGAACTACGTTTCTATAACATTAAGCATATTACGCAAGTCTAATAACGTTTTTGCAAAGTATATTTCAAAATCGTACTTATGAACGGTTTTAAACTTTGTCGACCAGTTCAAATAGCAATAAAATAACTCATGTTTGGCGCTGGAGCTATGTGCGAATGAAATATTGATGATATTTATTTAATTCCTTACCTCCCATATCCCTCCAAAATTTGTCGTAATAACATTATTTCGTAAACTTTCTTTAAAAGCAATTTACACATAGCAATTCCGCATATATTTACTAGTTCACTGTCAGTGTTTATAATTCTATGTGCGTTTGCTGATGATTCCAGCATATAAATGACAGTTTTAAACTATACAACAATAATATGCGTATTTCGAGGAACAAACCTCTCCATTTTATTTCTTAGGAAAAGAATCAGACGTAATAGTTTCTGCGACTTCCTATTGGCTGAGATCTACCGACGTCGTTAATTTCGGGCAAGCTCGTGTATACTCGTATTTAGTGATATCCATGCTAAACTTAATGAATCCGCACTAGTCCTTAAAATTAAAATGTCTGAGCATACGGAATCTAGTGACGATTTGAATCTCCAGTACAGGTTGCTTCATTTCTAGGCGAGTCTGAGCATATGACCCTAACACTAAGACGAGTCTCTGAATCCATGGAATCCTGCCGTTTACTGCCTGTAAATGCTGTTCACGACAAAGTGAGCTTTTTTTTAATTCAACCTTAGAAAGATGTCACTGCTATAACCTGTATATATTTTAACGGGCACACTGAGTGGGATGAGCTCAGAAGAGTTGGCAGGAATAATGCAAGTAGTTCCACATATTAACTTAAAAGAAACAGTGTTAGGTAACTATTTGTAATAGGCTAAATCAAATTATTTTTTCTTTGGCGTTATGTTTTCTAATGCATCGAAGTGTTAAACAGAGCAGATTTGTAAAATATTTACTTTATTAATAATTTCACAGCTTGACTTGACCGACGCGTGAATAAAGTGATGTGGCCCAGAGCGATGTTTATTTCACACAAGGCGGAATAATAAACAACATGTATACAAGTAGATCTTAAGCACGGGCTTTCAAAATTGCTCTTTTTTTTTTTTACTGCGAATAGCCTATAGGAAAGTTTACTCACGTGGACGTAGCCAATCGGATGGTAAGGTTTGCTCGCTCCCGAAACCGAAAGCAGGCTATCAGACCACATCATAGTAATAGACACATTTCGCTGCTGTGTATATAGTCCATTCATGGCTACATCCTACTTTACTGAAGGCAAGCTGAAGTTCTAATTTCAGGCTAATTCTTCACGTCATGCAAACAAATTTTGATGTATAGAAAATTAAGCCAAAGGGACAACGCACAGTATTCATGCGCGCACACTCTAATAATATTTTGCATAAGAACGATTGCTTACTACACTGAGAAAAAAGGTTTTGTTGAATCAAACAAGATTTGTTTCGTGCAACCAGATTATTTGTTTGTATAGTGGTAATGAAATTGTCGCTGAAAACAAATTATTTTGTTGTTCTCATTTGGTTGCCTCAAACTGTAACATTTGATTGGTGCATCTAAATATTTATTTGCCTACACGTGCATTAAACAGTTGAGTCCGATATAAAAATAATTTTGCAAGTTCTACCGAGTTTAGAACCTAGATCACCTGCTTCCGAGTTCTACGCCTTAGTAATCTCAGCTAAAGGTATGTTGATAGCTGCTGCAAATATTGGGCAACGTCTGCGAACAATTATTTCAAGTTTTACAGCTTTACTTGTCAGTTTCTTGTTGCATAGTTTTGTTAATGTGTTTGTACGATTGTTAAGCATCAATAGATGCACTAACAAACACGGTTACTATCCTAATCGTCACAAAATATACAAAAACTCTCGAGCTCTATTTTCGAACGAAGGCAGTCAAATGAGTGGCCAAACCAATGTATAAAGTCGATTCAACAAAACATTTACTTGACTCTCTAAATTTTTTGTTGGACCAACACAAAGATTTTGTTTATTCAAACATATATTTTGTTAGACGAACAAAAGAAATTTTTTTTGCTTTTAAAATTTTGTTTGCTCAACAATATATTTTGTTAGGGTAACTAAATATATATTTGGACCTACACAAACAAATATTTTGTTCGATTTTCTCTCAGTGTAGGCGTTACCAACACACCTATTTTTTCTGTGGTTTTATTCTAATTAATTATATATGGAATATTGTAGAGCACAGGTAAAATATAAGTAAAAGGTCAGTTACTTTTATGTCGACGAAAGTATAAAACGCTTGTGACTCATGACTTATACGAAACAAAGAAACACGCCATAAATAAAGTGATTCGTCAAAGGTTTGATTTAAAAAGAGTGAGTGTACTAGGAATAGACCATACCGCCTTATTCTGTGAGCATGTACACTCTAATTTCGAATCAGTGGAAAACCACTGGTTTGCAGAGAAATTAAACTACTCGAAACAGTGAAAACGGCTGCACTTATAATCAGTGGAAAACAATAGATTGTTTCAGTGAAAAAAATTTCACAGGTTGAATTACTGACGTGAAATAATTTCACTGAATGAATAGGCGACAGCTGACTACAGTGGCGAATTAAATATTGTTTCTGTTGAATCTAGCCAAATAATGATGTGACCTAAACATATTTACGATAGTTTACTATTTATATTGCGCAAATTACCGTGATTTAAAAAAGTAAAATATTTCCGGAGGTAGCCGGGATTTAACTCACACAGCATTTCCATTTCGCTTTAAGGCCGTTACCATACAATCTGCACTGCCAATGTCAGGGTTGGAAAAAAGAAGAAAATAGATGCGTTATAGTTCTTATCGAAATCATGAAGATTCAAATTGCATGCCCTTACTTTACGTTCTTGGTTTAGTTATTACCGTTAGAATATTGTTAAGACGAATAGTATATATACGAGTGCACTCTCTTCACCATATTATAAGTAGATTAAACCTTCCAACAGAGCGCTGTGATGATTACATGTAAACGAAAGGAAAAACGTAAAAATGGAATGAAATGCTGAATGTTCATATTACATCGTAAACTGATGTTTTGAAAGAAGGAAGGCATTTTAAAAAGTATTTTGCAATTGTTTTATAACTTTATTCGTTGTTATTTCACTTCACACGCGTTTATTAACGGCCATTTTTAATCGTTGTTTGACAGCCATTTTTACGCGTTTTTTAACTGATCCATCAGTCAAAAACATACCACTAAAAAGAGTGGAAAAAAATACTGATGAAACAGTGGAAAAAGTCACCGATTCATCAGTTAAATTCACTGAAGTAACTGTTGAATCAGTCAGGCAATGGTGACTGATTGAAACAGTTAAGTTTTCACTGATTCAGATTTAGAGTTTATGTATGGGCATTGCAGCTGCTGTCGGTCGGAACAAAACCCACGTCTTCCTCCAATCGACAACACTCGTTTGATACCACGTGGATCCCGAGGCAGTTCAGTCCAAATTTGATTCGCTTGCAGTGCCGGTTGGGTATAGGCTGTCCACGCAAAAATGAGCACTTTTGAAAGCCCTACTTACTACTTAAGATCTAGTTGTATACGCGTTGTGTATTGTTCCATCTTATGTAAAATTAACATTGCCATGGACCTCATCACTTTATTCATACGTCAGCCCAATGAAACTGTGAAATGATTAAGAAAGTATATACGTTTCATATTAGCTCATTTTTATACTTCGATGCATAAAAAAAAAAAACACAAAGCGAAAAAAATTCAAGTTATCACAAATTGTTACCTAATACTTTTTATTCGACATTAAGGTGTGGAACTACTTCCCATCCATTATTACCAACTTTACTGGACGAATGTTACTCAGCGCGCCCATTAAAATATAAGCATGCAGGACAGTGACTTTTTCCTAAGGTTGATTTCTAAAGTGCTGACCTTATTGTGAACAGTCTTTGGGTACATTAACCCATTATGACCCAATATGCGTAAGTATGTCTGTAAAGTGCAGAAGGTTATATTTGGCTGGTACCGTACACTACGGCGTCCAAATTACTAGTGAACTTCCTTGTGGGTAACTGGTTTCTTAAATCGCCGATCACAAAGCCTACACATTTCAGGTTGCGATAACAAAACAATTGCAGTGTATGCTTAAGTAGAGCACGCATTAAAAATTGTTTATTTGTGACACCCGGAATCATAATCTTAATTGTGTCTGAAAGAGTTAAATAATAATATCTTTCTGTTATTATTCTAAACATAGTGCAAATCGTAAAATTCAGACTTTTCAAATAAAAGTTGTATGTCGGAAATAGTTTAACTGATTCTTACCAAATATATATCACGAGACAGTGTTACAGATCCGAAATTTATACAAGTAAGTGAAGCGTGAAGAGATTTGGGCGGCTCTTAGCAGCGAGATCTTGAGAGCCGATGAGGGTAATTGAAGTGAATATGAAGCTGTTCCGGAAAGAAGGGGGAGGGGGACGGGAGATTCCCGAGAAAAGCCACCGACCAACGGCATTGTCCGGTACGATTCCCACTTGTGAAAATCCGGTGACCCCCACCTGGTATTATACCTGGTTCTTGGGAGGCGAGCAGACTAACCACTCAGCCACCGTGTGCTCTTATACAAGTAATGAAATACTTCCTTATACCAGATGGTCACGAACAAACGATACTAAACCCCAGCGTGGGGTAGATAAGTACAAATGGAGCATATTTCATCAAGGAACCAATAGTAGTCCATAGTTAACCCATGCATAGGGACGTGTAGGCAATCACAATAACTAGGCAACAGGCAGTTCAATGAAATTGCACTATATTTACACATTTGAACTGACGGCATGGAAGCAGTGTGTCTGTTCGGTGTCTCTGTTCAAAGTTTCTGTTCAAATTGTTCGCTACCGTCAGCCACACAGGTGGTCCAGCGCTGAAGCATGTTGGAGACGCACACGTGCAAAGGTTTCCAGAGCAGTAAGCCCATCCCTCGTGTCACGTGGTGTGGCATACGCCATCGATTTGACGTGGCCCCGCAGCCGAAAGTCAGGTTGTGCGATGTCAGGTGAGCGTGGTGGCCATGCTACGGGGCCCTCCCCCTACCTATCCGTCGGTTCGGGAAGTGTACGTCGAGGTGCCGGCCAATCGCAACGGCGAAATGAGGCGGGGCCGCGTCCTGCTGAAACCACACCGTCTCGCGAGCATCCAAATGAACGTTCTCCACGTGTTCCCGGTAACATGTCCCGCAGGAACTTTATATGCGTAGCACCTACGAGACTGCGACCGTGTTATACTGGGCGGTGTTGTCAGGCACGCAGACCTGCGCACAGGCCGGTTACAATGCCACGTACACAAGGTTGCATACCCGCCCCTACACATTGCCACTGCCATTATCAGGTTAACTATAGACGTTACTAATTGGTTCTATTCTCTATACGTACTTATCTACCCCACTCTAGTGTTTACTATCATTTGTTCGTGAATCACCCATTATACAGAAGGTTTAGTAAGTGCATGGACAAACCCCACCTGTGTATTAATAACGATAAAATAAGTGGGTAAAACATACAGTAGAATACCTCCATTACACCCCTCATTTTTACACATTTATGCAATTTGCACCTACTTTATTCAGCCCCATTTTATATTTTTACGACATAAATTTCCTTCTTTTTAAGTTTCCTACATTTTGCAACTATTTTCTGGTCCCCTGAAATGTGTAAAAAAAAAGTTCCGCCGTATTAAGACGCATTGTCGGAAACGATTCCTAGGCGTTGTATATGCCCTTTAAGAGGGATAATGAAGACTATGGTATATGATGGAAAAATGAGCCTCAGAATGAAGCGTACAGTATTTAATATAACGCCTATCTGTCAAGTGATTTCGTGGGGAAATAAATAGAAGCTGTAATTCATAATTTGCATAAAATTTCGTAATGCCACATGTTTATTGATTTTCCGTTTACGTATAATAAATTAAACAGTTCAAATCAACAAAAAGTTGTGTTGTGATTCTCCTGAAACCGAGTACTGTAGTTAGCAAGGCATTAATGCGTAAATCTGGAAATTTATGTAAAATTTTTACTGCTTTTGAACTTTATGCATGAATTTTTCGAAAACGGTTGCCTTAAAGGAAAATTGCAAGACATATTTTATGTTAACATGTACGCGATAGTGACCCATAACAGTAAAATCAATAAATCTGACGAATTACGAAATATTATGCAAAGTCAAGGCTGCAACCCTTATTTTTCCACGAAAATACATTCTTGATAGAGACAGAAGTCACACGGTTTGCGGATCTTTATCCATTTCCACGTTATCCCGGAGGTACCTTTTCCGTCGTAAATATAGTTTTTTTTTTTTTTTCTCCACCTTCAAGTGTGTGTACCGCTCTTAGGAAGTACTTTCGGCTGTGTTTTGTTTTCGCATTATTTATTCGTAACGAATACGCAGACAGGGTTTGTCCACTTTATTACGAAGCATCATAACGCGTGTGTGTGTGTGTGTGTGTGTGTTATTATATATATATATATATATATATATATATATATATATATATATATATTATATATATATATTATATATATATATATATTATATACACACACATACATACATACATAGAAGTGAAAAGGTTTCAACTTTTGCTTTCAGTGTATAAATGAAATTTCCAATTCTAATTAATTGAAGTATTCAGCAGCACAAGTCTGGCACGTGAAATTTTGCTTATATGCTGGTTGTGCCGGCGTTATCAATCTTGATGTGTGCCCTGACTTAAACGTTTAATTAGGAACATAAATTAACAAAGTTAAACAATATAAGGAAATTTTAATATAATGTAAAAGAGTAATTTCATAGCATTTTTCACTAACAGGAAACATTTTCCACGCTCATTTTATTTTTACTTTTTCTGCTTTACCGTGTGACATGCCAGTTGAAAATTAGGGATTGAGTACAAGTCAGTATATCGGTTATAGGCTGTTCACAGTAAAGTGAGCGCTTTTGAGGCCCTAGTTATTTTTTCTTTCAGGTTTTTTTTTTCGTCCTTTAACCACATTTAAAAATAAATAATATAATGCAAATAATAAACACAGTATGTATATAACACCGCACTCGGAAGTCAAAGCCTAAGGCTAAAATAAAATATATTTATTGACTATTATTCCAAATGGGAGGGCTTCGAAAGTGCTCACTTTACCGTGAATAGTCAATATCAAGCTATTACACATTTAATGTACGTACCGACTGAATTATGGGAGACACCCTGAGCTAGTTCGGGCATTTTTTTTCCCCGGAAGTTTGATAAGACATACATACATACGCTGTTCGTACCGTTTGTTATTATAGAATATAGAGTAGCGGATTTTAAGCTATTGTTTTGTTCGAAACGTTGAATATTTATCTAAACTTGATTGGCATCATTTTATCAGAAATCTTCCACGATGGTAGTAATCATTAACAATGCGCTATCGCCACAGGCTGTTCACGGTAAAATGAGCAAATTTGTAAGCCCTGCTTAAGATATACTTGTATGCACGTTGTGTATTCTTCGCCTTATATTAAATTAACTTTACTATAGGCCTCGTCACTTTATTCAAGCGTCGGTCAAGTAAAACTGTATAATTATTGTGAAAATTAATATTTTTACTAAATCTGCTCATTTCTACACTTCTATGCATATCAAAAACAGGAAGAAAAATAATTGATTTAATTTATCACAAATGGTTACCTTACAGTTTTTATTCAACTTTAAGATATGGAACTCTTTTCCATCTATCGTTACCAACTCTACAGGGCGAATTTCATTCCGTTTGCCTAAAAAAATATATGCAGGTAGGGGCAGTGAATTTTTTCTGAGGTTTATTTATCGTGAACAGCCTTTACATACAGTTGTTAACCAATTAACGATTTATGCAGTACTTCGTACAAAGTTACCATAAAATTATTTAGAAACCTTTCGTACTTTAAGGATACCATTTCTTGAAGGGAAATGTCTTACTACAGAGAAGTTAAGTACACGGCTACGAGATGGCGTGGCTGTTACAGTTATGTGCGCGTAGCCATTTTATGATTGGTAGCGCGAGGCTCTAGGAACGAGTCATGATTACCTGTTGCAAGCTGCGAAAGGTTCCCTATTGGCTGTGCTGCCATTTGGCAAGTATGTTACGAGACGCTTATTGGTGAATAACTCTACAAAAGTTTTGCTGACCAGTGATGTCATTTCGCTGGCGTACGTTTCTGCTGTTCGCGGTATTCTATCCTTTTTCTTAGGTATTCCGTAAGTAGTGAGAGCGCAGGAGTTCTGAATACAAAGTGCAAGAGTGTCCTAAGTGTCATTTGGTGTCCAGAACCCCTGCGCTTCCGTTACTTCCGTACTTTAGTTACTCTGAATTGCGATAAAACAAAATACACTAAGGAGTAAATTTTAATAGTCATTGGGAAATTTTCGAGTTCATTCCAGGGCAAGTTAGACGTATTACGCGTCCTTATTTGAGTCATGTTTGTGACTGGATCACAATTTTCTATACATTTTCTGAATGGTTCTGAATCAAAAACACACTTGCCTGAAAAAACGGGGCTCAAATTATTTTGTGGTCTAACCCATGATAAATGAATACTGCTAAAACTTCCCATTTTTAACTGTAAATTAGCAAGTCACTTATTATAAGTTTTGTGTGTTTATCCATGGAATAATGCACACTGATTTTGAAAGTACAAAGAAATAACCATTTTTTTGTAGGTTTATAACAGTGTACATTTTTTTTTACGTAGTGTACGAAAATAAGATTTTTCTACACAGGTTCGGATGTTCAATGTTTTTAGTTTGGAAACTAAAACATTTCGTTGCCAGGTTGCACTGTTGTCGCACAAGTACCAGATTTTTACGTTTTGTATGTAAGTAAACGAGATAATTACAATCTCCACGCAATAATTTAAACTGTGTAAAATCTTCCGCCCTCTATTGTGTTAGACCCTATGTAAATAATAAACTTTGTTCTTCGCACTAGAGCAGAAATCCCACGAAATATGTTCTTATATTTTAAAAATATTTCGTCGTAAATTGTATAGGCTGTTCACGGTAAACCGAGAACTTTTGAAAGCCTTGCTTAAGATTTACTTGTATGCACGTTGTGTGTTATCCCGCCTTATGTAAAATAAACATTGCCATGGGCCTCATCACTTTATTCATGCGTCGGTCAAGTGAAACTTTAAAATTATTAGAAAGTAAATACTGTGCAAATATGCTCATTTTTAAACTTTAAAGTATTAAAAAATACAGAAAGCGAAAGAAATAATTTAAGATATCACTAATGGTTCCCTAACACTTTTTGTTCGACGTTAAGATATGGAACTATTTTCCATCCATCGTTGTCAACTTTATTGGGCGCATGTCATTCAGGAAGCCCCGTTAAAATATGTGCATGTAGGAACAGTGACATTTTTATAAGGTTGATTTCAAGAGTGCTCACTTTATCATGAACAGCCTTTAATTAGTAAAACGTAAGCTTACGCATTTATTTTATTTAAATACCACAACTGAATCCAAAAGTATATTAGCGTAATAGTTAAACAAATATTTTTAATAGACTTCTTACATTGTTTCCATAAACGAAAGGGGAAAAGTACAAATCTATTTGCAACTACAGCTATATTTTCTGGCAATTAAATTAGAAAAGTTTTCACATTGAATTAAGCTTGCTTATGAATTCACAGTAGTAAACACAGTTGTATTTTTATTGTTTGTTCTTGTAAACACAATTGATGGGAGTGAATTATAGCTATGAAATAAAGTTAATGCTTAATAAATGGATGCGGTTACTATATATTATAATCCGAGCCAAAAACTAGTATTTACGTGCAAAAAAGTATAATTTTCTGTATTAACCGCCAGGTAAAAAGTGACTTCTTTGGAACACCATAGCACATTTGGGGCGGGAATTTCCCCTATGCCAATCTCTTAAATAACAAATCTCGTTTTGTTCCCAAGCTGCGTCGAATTAACCTTAATGAAGCCAAGTTTTCCAAGCGGGAATTTAATGCATTTTATTAACCTCGCACAAAAAGGCGTTCCGCATAACAACGTCTTAAAAATTATTTCGAGTAAATACGAGAAAGAAGGTCACTATGTAGCGAACTCCTCCATAAAAACGACCCACTTTTCCCTAGTAAATAACTAGTTCGCGTGCAATCAGGCTCTCTTTTGAAAGACCTGCAGAGCGTTTCTTTCTGTTCATGTTACATCCATACACCACTTGCATGAAATAACACTGTCGTCGACCGGAAAATCAGCAGTCACGCGTTAAACAAGAACGCTGCAAAATTGTTACAAACACAATTTCATAGCAATTAGGTCCATTCTTTACTCTGATATTTGCAAAAAATAAAAAATAAAAAGCAACATACTTCAGAAGTCACAATTTTTAATACAATACCCTCTTTACACAACAAGAGGACAATATAACTACTTCTCTTATATTGTTATCAACATTTCTGTAAGCACTACATTTTATAATCTCACACAAACATATGTGCAGCAAAGGATAGAATTTTTTTTCTAACGTTCATTGTAAAAGTTTTTCGTAGAAGTTACTACACAGCAACGAACATCAATGATCTGGACACCATTGTCACTGAAATTACTTACCATATGACAGCTGAGTTGCAGAAATAAACGCTATTATTTGTCTTTGAAAATTATCAGATTTACTATTACGAAAACGTGTAACGTGAAATTAATGTCTGTATCAATGAGCATATATTTTACTCACATTATTTTCTCTACGCCAGTTATCAAACTAAGAATATTGTAGCTGGTTTACGTATAATAAATAAAACGCTTATTTTATCAGCATCTGAAAAATTACTCTTGCGTTAAAAAAAAAAAAAAAATGTATTTTACCTTGAAAATTAACTGGGGTTCTCACATAAACGTTACAATATACTAATGAGAAATGATATTCGATAACGGTACTACAATAAAAACGTTTGAACGATTAGCCTGTGAAACGGTTTTCTAATTGTTTCACGCCGATCGTCAAATCATCACAAGTGTAACAGATAAATTTTATCCGTTTCCTAGTATTTGACAACCAACGCAGAATAATTGATAGTGTACATTTTTCCGGTTACGGAGCGATATATAATGGGGGAAAGAACATGGCTTTGAAAATCATTTAATCAAACGTGAACCCAAATAAACATTAAAGTAACGCGCGTCCAGGCAAGCGACCCGACACAAATTCAGGACGTTGATAAATAAAACACCGGCAAGCTGTGAGGGGAGACTTTATATTAAAACGAATAGACACAGTATGTAGGGACACAGGACTTGACGTTGGAGGCAATCTGTAGCGGCATACTAAACCGCCACTCATGTCTATGCAATGCCAGATCTGTGGTAGAACAGCCTGGTTACGAGTACAAACAAATTATTTAAAACAGTGGTTGCGCGCCGGACTTTCTGTCCCATAGTTGACACAGAATAGACAAATTTGTGATTAAATGTACCCAGCGGTGGCATTAATCGAAACACTCCAGAAATTCAAATGCAATAGTGCGCGTCTAACAAGATTGATTGAGTCAGCGTGTGTTTCAGTACAAGTGGATGAGATCAGTAGTCTCATGGTTAGCTTACCAGAATCATGAATGGTGAGAAGACAGAGATACATTTCAAAACAAAACACCAGAAAAAACCCCTCAAAAAACAATCAAGAACATTACAATTTACATACATAGACATAACACTAGCAATAAGAGCAAACAGAATAATTCATAATTAACATGCACCATTTAGACACTTTCAAAATGTATAAATTAATTCCTTAAAACTAAAATTGAGTGATGAGAATATTACCAAGCTTGTAAAAGAACACTGGCCCAACTAACCAATAAGAATTAGAGAATTTATTATTAAGTTGTAGCAATAAAATTTATTTTAATCAGCTCTCATACCATCTGAATGAACATGCAAATTTAAATAACTCGCTGTAAGTCTTTGGCCAAGCACACTTAAAAACACTTAATTTCTCAGATATCTCTCAACGTAATGTTCCACAAAGAACTAGCTCAACGGTATGAAACTTGCGGCCTCTGGACTTTTACATCAAAATTTCCATCATAAGTTAAATAGTTCCTTGTGCGGGATAAAACTTAACACTTTCAAGCAATCATCTTATTAAGAATTCAGTAAAAATCTTCCGAAAAGTTCAATAATCTTTTAAAACAACAGTTGATAACTTTTACCAGACATTAACAACGTCTTAAGTTGCTTTCAAACTTGAAAACGTACAAGTTACTAGACGTCAGTTTCGCCATTTTCAGTAGACGGGCTGACTCCTTACTTGAAGCACTAAATAATCTAGTTAGATTGACAGAAGACTTATTCTCATAGTTGCCTCTCGTCGTCCTGTGATAGTTACTCCGCTCCCATGAGCATGACTATTTAATACTAATTTTACGGTGGCGGACCTGGACATTTACAACAAACTCTTGACCTCATTAACAAACGGTCCGAATCACGCCATGGTTGAAAGGATAGTCACTTATCAGGAAACAACAAAGCCGTTCCTGATGCGACAGTCAATATAAAAGCATCGTGACGTATATTCTTGTCTCAGATAAGTCTAGACCACAGACAATTCTCCTAGGCCTATCCCAATACATTGACATTTCTATCTCCACAAGGAGATCACGTCTGCAACTAAACCTTATTTTCCTTACTCTATTCAAACCAGCTTTCCAACTCAGTTAACTTGCATTTTTGAACCAAATGATGAATACAAATCTGATAGTTATCAAACAATAAATCGATTATTACATTACAGTGTTCATGAATGTTTTTAAACTGAATTAATCTGCATAAATTAAATCAATCAAACAGCTAACAGTTCTTACATATGTTTGCTTATAATATGAAGGTAATTTAAATATACTTCCAAAAAAAACAATATGTTCACATACAAAACTAGTACTATCGGAATGTAAATAAATGGCAAGAAATGTCAATATTTACCAATCAAATTGCAAATAACGAAAAGTAAATAAATCTGTGGGAACATAGTCTCACAAAGCAGCGATCACAGGGGCGTTTACAGCATAAGCAAAACTGAGCGAACCCAGAAGCCCAAAACGGTCGTTATTTCTGTTCTCCTGTGGCGTACCTGTCCACACTCATGAGTCGAAAGCACGGTACCAAATACGTTCACAGAAATATAATATTCTAATTTAACACTTTTCACACTGTCCACATTTACTCGCATTCAAGGAAATATAAAGTTAGTTTCACTTGTATCCACAAATAAAGGAACGTAATTTCTGTTGGTATCTGCTTTCTCACTTATCATCCATCGATATGTCCACACCATACCAAACATGCGTACTATAGGGCCTACTAAATAAAGTTTATTTCTTGTAACTGCCAACCAATTAAGTGTCGAGTTGATTGTCTCCCAATCAAAAAGCCTACCATATAAAAGAAGTAATCCGATCTGTATTGTTAATTTAAGTTGTTATAAGAAAATCATTATTCTCATTCGCGGTCACCAGTGTTAATGTGCTACAGAGGTGTTTTAAGATCTTGATAAGTATTGAAGAAACAAAAAGGTTTTTCAGTGAGAAATAAATAATTTGGTTTTTTTTTTTGCCAGAGTAATGTTTATTTTTAATGCACCCCGAGTTATAGTCGGGCATAGTGTTCTGTGTGTTTATAATAATTTTGATTAAAAAAATATTTACTAAATTGTTTGTGGAAATAATTAAATTCACGAAAGGTTTTTGAATTTATATCCGATAAAATACCAACGTAGTTCCAAATTAACACGCTCACAGTTTTCAGTAAGGGCTGGCGAAATTTACTGTTTCAGTGTTTAGAAAGAACTAAGCTTCGCAGCCTTCTGCATATTGGAGCCTATTATACCGAGTGATTTCAAACAACACTGACAGACTATGGGGATTTATTTCTCACTAAAATATAAGGCGAAAATTAATGTACACTTTCCCCATAAGTTATTTTTAAGGGAGCTGTTCAACCCCACAAAATCATAATTCTGTATTGAGAGTTAATTACGAATCTCTCAAAAACTGTTCACCTGAGAGGGTTCCAGCAAGAAGACCTTGTTGGCAAATACGTGTTCATTTATTGGATGTCTTAAAAAAAATCATGTACATCTTAGAGCTGCAATGTTTCTTCCAAAAGTAAAATACCAACCTTCATTTTTACCATGAAGCTAAAGGGGGAGGGGTGTAATACTACCAAACCGATTTCAGAAGTGTAAGATCTCCGTCCTGCAAAACACCATTCATCGCGAGTAGTGTCTAATATTTTCAACGAAAATCATTTTAAAATTGTAATTATGGAGGGGGGGGGGGGCTTGATAGTAATAACTATCATTTCGTCTTATTTTTTTCGTAAGCAATAACATGCCAGAGTTTGTTGGTATTTATCGGAAGCACTCGGTGTATGTTTGTGAGTGAGTGAAGATTTTGGTCGACTTATAACATCGAGGTCTTGAGAGCCGATGAGGGTGTTTGAGATGAGTATGGAGCAGCTCCGGAAAGAAAGGGCGGGGAAAATGGGAGCTACCTGAGAAAACCCACCAACTAAAGGCATCGTCTGGCACGATTCCCACGTGCGACAATCAGGAGTGACCCGGCCGGGGATTGAACCCGGATCGCTTCGGTGGGAGGCGAGGCAGGCTAACCGCTCAGTTACCGTGGCCTCGTAAATATTTTAGTATCTATGTATATATATATAAAACATTCCTTATTCTGCTTTCATATTTCATTACCGCTTTTAGCCTTGATCAAATGGTATGAGTTTCGTTCCTGGTTTTGCATGTTTGTTTTTGGGTCAGAAGCTTCAAGCCTAACTTATAAACTGCAGTCGTCTTACGAAAGAAATATTGAATCCTTCACGTTTTTGAAATCTATCCGTCACTAAATTTTCCTTGCCTTATCTAACAGTGATTGCCTCTAACAAATCGATTGCTCACTACTATATTCATTAGCGAAAACAACATATTTACGAATGAAAGACTTTCTTTGAAACTGCACTCTTAAGTTCGAATAAATCGAAACTACTGATTTGGAGTCCAATGAAACTACTGGAGTTAGCGAATATTGGCTTTTCTTAGAATCGGTGGAAACTATTGGCTTTTTTTGGGGGAAAAGTTTCATTTATTGAATAGTTTCAAAGCCAACTACACTATGCGAATTAAATATTGTTTATATTGAATTTAGCCAAACCAATAATAGAAATAAAAATATTTCAGTCACTGTTGATGTGCAATTTAAGGTAGTTTAAAAATTTTTTCGTTCTCAGTTTGTGAGAGAGCAACTGGCAGTTCCTAGCCACCAGTCGAGCAGAACAGTTGTGCCTGTGTACTGTTTGGAAGTTTTGCATAAAATCTGTTCACACGCGACGCGTACTATGTTTCCATTGTCTCCATCGCTTGCCCTTGCACTAGAGTAGCTCGGTAGCTACACCATATTTGTATATTTTAGGGGCTGGCCTCATATAATGTAAATATGTAGTTTGTACATTTAGTTTTCTTTGCGTATTTTCTACGATTTGCTGAATACTCATGTGTTGATTAATATTTAATCGCTTTAAGTGTTAATTTTGTTTCTGTATAAATTTTGTGAAGAAATGCCGCTGTGTAGCGCAAGTAGGGAGTATGTGACGTCACCTGATCCATGCTTGGCTTGTTGCGCAGGTCAGGCGACGGACGGGAAGTAGGCATGGGCGAGACGGAGAAATCAGTTCGTCGCGGGGGAGTTCGTGGCCGCCTGTATGTGTGATTGTAGCATGCGGCAGGTCAATTGGACACGTCCTATTTTTCGTGGTAGGTTCCATACCGGCTCTCGTACCTGGCCAATCACATTGCAGTTTCAGACCGTACGGCGCTCCCGTGGCTACTACTTCAAACGAGTTGATGAAGAAATTGAAAAGGACGCCCCCATCTTGAATTTACATCCGTGAGGTTGAAAGTCTCTCAAATATTGGCGATGACAACTTTTAGTTACTGTTTAAAACGGTTGTAAATACTTAAAACATTACCTACTGCATGAAAAACTTAATTTAGATGTTATCTACAGTGTATAAACTCTTCTTCTCGTGTGTGAAGTAGTGGTACTGTGGTAAATTTGCGTCGTCCACGTGTAGGACGTAACTTTTGGTCATGAGTTCGAAACTCCGTCGGGCCCAATTTTTTTTATCATTAAATTTAAATGCGGATAAATATCCCGGTAGGTAACGAAAAAACTATATTTTGCAACCGGCCAGTAATTTTTGCCCACATTAAAAATACCACTCTCATACTCTAGTGACGTCACGTCGTTTTTAATAATATGAATGAAACTGTACTAGTAAGCGATCAATTGATGTAAAAGGCGAACAGTAATATAAGAATATTAAGATGTGCTAGCTAAGTTTTCATAGGCCTACCCAAGTTACTAACTGGTAGCAGTTCTACGAATGGGGTTCATATTTACTACAAACCACACACTGCGCACCCACCGAGGGTGACTAATGCTAGTACGCGAACTGCTGTCGTGTAATATGAATTTTCCTTGGCGGCTCATATAGCGGCTGGTACACCAGCTCGTACACCAGGGCTTATAGAAAATTGTATAAAAACCACCTTAACAAGCAAGCCGGCGGACGGCCCATGGACACGGCCCGCCAGGGACTTGTTTCTCGCAAGTCGTTATACGTGAGCAGCGGGAACCGAAACTTTTTCATGATACGGGGTTTCAAACTTTTATTGCAAGTAGTTGTTATACTGACGCGCTGTTTGCTCATTTCCCGTGCTAGTCTTTGTGCCCGACAAAATGGCAATCATGTTACACGCAAGTGTGGAGCTGCGCTATTTAGTAGCGATGGAATGTTAGTTTTCAAAGCAAATACGTCCCGCTATTGAACTCAACTCGTGCATGCGTCGTACGTGATAGCGAAACGCTACTTTGGGAATTGCTGGAAAGACGAGGCGGTTAACGTACTTGATTCACGCTTTAATTTCCGATACGTGAAAGCGAATGTGGATTCTGGTGCTTCACAAATGGATCAGTGTGCTTCGCGTGAAATCCTGCGTCCTGCCGAGGTGGGAGCTAGCAGCAAGGCGGCGCGCCCTGAGTTGGTTCCGGGCCTATTCTACTGACCACTGCTGCGCTCGGAGCACGCACACAATATCTGTGTTGTGCCTGGAGGCCGCCCAGGGGTGATATTGTTCGTCGCTGCCCCTCTGAGGTCATTAGAATTGCAGATTCCCAGGTATTTATTGTATGCTACGGCAAGTGCCGTGATTACCGCAAGGAGTGCGAAATAATGTACGAGAGAACGGACTTTTTACGAAGATATTGACTTCTCCAATTCATACCACCTGGCGGTATTTCTGACTGAAACAATGTACTCCCTTTTATTGGATTTTAATATTTTTCTAATGTGTTATACGGGCTGTAACATAAATGCGAAAAGCCCGTGGGCTTATTAGTTGATCTCATCATTTTGGTAAATAGTTATATTTAGTCATTTGGCATGTTGTGTGCCAGCCTAAAAACTGATCAGTTGATTCGATGAGTGTACTTACGAGGATACTATTTGGATCGCTCATTAAATTAAACATTAAAAGTCACCAATTATTTGCGAACATTATTTGCTACCAGGAACTAAGTTAAACTGGATTAGGTTGCTAATGTGTGAAGAAGTAAATGCGCTGATATTGGGTACAGTCAATGGGGACTTTGAGATGAGTGCACTTTTCTCCCCGCGGGGGGTGGTAGGTTGCGAACAATTTTCGAGTTGAGAGTGAGGGAAAACTTGACATCTCTGACCCCCCCCCCCCTTTCCCCGGGGGTAGTGGGCATCTCAAGTTTGATTGGTACACTTTTATTGTTAATACAATTAGTACGTACGAATGCACTCGCAGCACCACATTTTCTGCAGTTTAAACCTCCCAACCGTGTGTTATGAAAATTATCACTTGAAAACGAAATAAAAGACTGAATGTTGATGTTCCTTCGTGAAATGTTAGGCCTATTAATAAAGACAAAACGAATATTATATATATATATATATATATATATATATATATATATATATTGGTTTCATTTGTTCATGTGTGGTTTAGATTTCTATGTGTTTACGAAAATATTTATTTTCAAACGAATCACGTAATATAATTAACATGATCGTTTGAAACAGTGTCACTGAGAGATCAGTACCAGAGTTTGTTTACACGTCAGCGGAAAGTGTCACGTATTTAATAAGTGAAGGAAAACGGGCTTATTTTCACCTAATTTCAAAATAAATTGTTTTAAAGTAACTGTTTGGTTCGTCAGACATTCTTCGCTGATTCAAAAAGACATATTCTCGCTGATTCAGTTTAACGTCATAGGTTATTCATTTATTTTCCTAGTTAAAATTATACTTCTTTAATATTTTACACCCGGTTTGACTGATTCTTCAACAAAATGGAAATCACTGAAGGAAAAAAAACAGCGAATGAAATTGTTGATGTATCAGTGGAAAATGGCATTGAGTTTTTTTCACAATCTTCTCATTGAAATTAACTTAGGTAACTGTTAAATAAGCCAGGCCCTGTTAACTGATTTAAACAGTAACATTTTCACTTATACATTAATAGAGCATGGTTACGCGGTATTTTAATTATTCCAAATTTCTTCTGCCTTATAATTCACTGTCCATCTTAAACTATCTGTCTCTGACAGCCGAGGGGCCACGGTAGCTGAGTGGTTAGACAGCTCGTCTCCCACCAAGGCGAACCAGGTTCAATCCCCGACAGGGTAACTCCCGGATTCTTGTACGCGGTGTTGGGACCACAAATGGCGTGCAGTTTGAATGGCAATGTAAAGTGCACACTCGCCAATCCAGGCCGTGTCCGAGCCACACTCCAGGAAAGGGGAGTTGTGGAGGTCCGGCCCAGCAACAGCCGTCCTACGTCAGAGGAGGATATTACAGTATAAATAGGGCTGCAAACTGCCCGCTGTCCCCCACTCTCTCTCCGGTCCAATATCTGCAGCTTCGGACAAGGAGTTGACGATCAGAAGACGCATCCAGAGGTGACATCGACGCGAGGTACCACTTGTCCCTGGGTCGCAGGTCTGCTGGTCCTGATTCCTATCCAGGCCGCTATCATCCACGTCAGGAGACGTACTCGTACCACCACATATATCCACTACACGGCATCAGGAGGACCCGGAGGAACTTCGGTCAGATCCGATCTGAGCCAGTGGTAGGTGTGCTTCCAGTAGGGTGCAAGGTAGAGCGATAAGGAAGTTACGCGATTAAAAGAGAGAAATAAATTAAAAGATAGAGTCGATTATTTACAGGACAACGAAGTATAAATATCTGAATATTGTTTGTATACCTGTATTGTGAAAAGGTTTGTATCTCAATAAACCGTTGTTCGTGCTGTTTGTTGAAGTTAATAATTACAGTAATATTAGAACACCCGTAATCAACCCCAGTGGAGTTACAGATATACTAAAGAGGTATTCATTAGGTGATCTTAGAGTTGTAAAAGAGGGTAAGTATTAAGGACCTTTCGCAGCAAGTGAAGCTGGGACACGTTGGTCGCCTTGTGTCAGCCAGGCTTGGTGTAATCACCAGCCTTAGAATTCAGCTACCCAGCGATCAAGTAGGAAAGGCTGACTAGGCGAACGCAAACAGTGGGAATCGTTACGGACGATGTCGTTGGTCGGCGGGTTTTACTCGGGGGGGGGGGGGGGGGATCTCCCGTTTCCCCCCGACCCTTCAACCTGGCGCTGTTCTATACTCAACTCATTCATCCTCATCGGCTCTCAATACTTCGTCGTTAAGAGCCGCCCAAATCTCTCCACTCACTCGCTCCGACAATCGATGGAATACAGCCACAATTATCTATAAACCATTGTTCTATCATATGATTCATGGTAAATTTACCTCAACTCGTCGGGCGCTTTTATTTTTATGAAATAACACTTGCAAATTACATCCAATCACGCTCTGTTTAACCATCGGTAGCAACAAGAATATAACGATACTTTCCACGAATAGAACATTTCTGTGATTTGCTGCGTTTTTATATATTTCATTTCAAAAGAAATATTTAAAATTTTTTTCAGGAACTAGTTGTACTCTTAATTGTGTATATTTCAACACAAACTATAACGTTACATTAAAAAAGAAATTTGGAAATGTAGGTTTTTCTTATGTCTTATTTAAGGTTTTATGTCGAAAAAAAGTTGCAAAAATATGATACGAATGATA